>SJYW01017284.1:249554-268430 GCA_006410735.1 Raphicerus campestris
TGGCTACTCCATTTCTTCTGAGGGATTCCTACCTGCAGTAGTAGATATAATGGTCATCTGAGTTAAATTCATCCTGGCAAGCCACTTCAGTATTCTTGCCTTGAGAACCCCATGAACAGTATGAAAAGTCAAAACCAGAGGATACCAAAAGAGGAACTCCCCAGGTCATTAGGTGCCCAATATGCTACTGGAGATCAGTGGAGAAATAACTCCATAAAGAATGAAGGGATGGAGCCAAAGCAAAAACATTACCCAGTTGTGCATGTGACTGGTGATAGAAGCAAGAGCCAATGCTGTAAAGAGCAATATTGCATAGGAACTTGGAATGTCAGGTCCATGAATCAAGGCAAATTGGAAGTGGTCAAACAAGAGATGGCAAGAGTGAACATCGACATTCTAGGAATCAGAGAACTAAAATGGAGTAGAATGGGTGAATTTAGTAACAAACCATCTTCTTTTGTCTCTCAGGACTTGGTAAGAAAACCGGAACTGGTTGTCTCTCTGGAACCTGCTCCGCTGTCATACTTCTGTCTCCTGTCCTGGCAATAAAGTACTAAACCCTTTCTTCCTGTATCTGAGACCTACTCTCAATAGCTACTATACACACTCTGCAATCAAGGTCCTGCCCAGGATCCCACTGGCAAGAAAGTAAATGTAGAACACACACGCCATAGCTTCCCCCTTCCTTGTCTATGACAGATACGGATAGTCAAGCACAGATCTCCCACCAGTTTAGCCAAAGCTCAAATGATGCCTCAGAATCCTTAACAGAGATCTAAGCAGCTGCTTGCCACTAGTAATCAAATGTAATCAACAGCTGAAATTAAATCTATTTTCCATTCCTGTTGCAAAGTAGTATAAAATGCACCTATAAGCAGGATTTAGAATTAAAATGTCGGGAGCTCTTTGAAATATGAAGTTAACAATAGTAGCTGGGCTACTTCATTTCTATTGTGCAGGTCACTTGACTCACCTCCATTCTCTCATCTCATTTCCTTATCATTCTAATGAGAGAGCTGGATCCTGACCTCTCACAAAATCAATTTCGATTCCAGCCTACAGATTCTTTTTTTAACTTCTAACATCTTCCAAGTCATTATTAATTTTTGCTTTTCCTCTTACCCACCTGAACTGCCACTCCTACTTCTTTCTCTCCATCCATTTAAGCTGTACTTCAACATCTTCAAATTTCATGTTTCCCACAAAGCTATTTCTTTGCTACTCCAGTTGGTAGTGACCTCACTTTCCAGAATGGGCTTTAACATACATTGCCCATAGATACAGTTGGCATCACATAGTCTGATGAACTAGACTACAAACGCCCTGATGAAACAGGTCCAGGGTCTACATTTCTTTCCATTTTAGTGCCTTGCACAGAGTTCTACATAGTAGATCAGTTCAGTTCAGTCGCTCTGTTGTGTATGACTTTATGACCCCATAGACTGCAGCATGCCAGGCTCCCTGTCCTTTACCATCTCCCGGAGTTTACTCAAACTCATGTCCGTCGAGTTGGTGATACCATCCAACCACATCATCCTCTGTCATCCCCTTCTCCTGCTTTCAATCTTTCCCAGCATCAGGGTCTTTTCCAGTGAATCAGTTCTTTGCATCACATAGCCAAAGTATTGGAGTTTCAGCTTTAGCATCAGTCCTTCCAATGAATATTCAGGAGTGAATTCCTTCAAAACTGACTGGTTTGATCTCCTTGCAGTCCAAGGGACTCTCAAGAGTCTTCTCCAACACCACAGTTCAAAAGCATCAATTCTTCAGTATATAGTGTATAATAGAGACTCAATGGTAAAAACCTGAGTTTATATTGTTTCTAATTTTCAAAAAATTCCAAATTTGTTTGATCTAAATTGATCTCTCAATTTTTCCTGAAAATGTTAACATTAGAAATGTTGATAATGCTAAAATTTAAGAAAAGAACTGAAACTTTTCTCCCAAGTTATCCTTTAAAAGCACTTATTTTTCTCATAAAGACTGTATTCTAGATCATTATACAGAGTATAATCATTATATAAGAGTATAAGTCTTACATGGGAAAAGAGATAAGATTTTTTTTAAGTCCAATAATAAATACAGGATCACTGCTTAAGACTCAACTTTAACATTCTATGACTGATTTTAAGTATTTTGTGTGTGTGTGTTCAGTTGCTTAATAGTATCAGACTCTGAGATCCCATGGATTGTAGCCTGTCAGTCTCCTTCTGTCCATGGGATTTCCCAGGCAAGAATACTGGAGTGGATTACCATATTCTTCTCCAGGGGATCTTTCTGACCTAGGAATTGAACTTATATCTCTTAAGATCTCTTGCATTGGCAGGTGGAATCTTTACCTCTGAGCCACCTGTGAACCCCATTAAGTACTTCTTTTAGTTATTTTATCTAGTATTATCATATATCCTTGAATATATTTTATAATTGATAATTAACTGATATAAAATATAGCAATATAAATATTATAGTTTATAATATAAATACTTAATTCAAATATAGTTTATGCTTGATAGAGTCAGATTTTATAATTATATTTAATGCTTTGTACAATGATTAATTGTTATTATTTATACTACGTTTTCTTTTGCAAATAAAAAAAGTTTGAGATATATTTTAGAAAAGAGTTGAAGCAATAAGATGCCCTATGAAAAAGGTTTTATTGTTTTTTTTCTCCTTACCCACTTTACCCCACAGCTTTCTGTTTGTTTTCTTTTTGACCTGAGGCACTTCGTTTTGCTTTGCTCTTTCTAATGCTGGTTTTCCCTGTGTGGGGCTTCAGGCCTAGAGTATAAAGAAAGAAGGAAGGATTAAGACACAGTTGGATTATAGGATGAAGAATCTGAATGAAAAAGAAATTCCATTATCACCACCTGAGAAGCTGAGCTTCTTTCTTCACATCAAAGGGTGGGGAGAGGGAGGGGAAAAAGTCTTCAAAATGGATTTCCTTTCATTTCCACTTCAATTCACTGTGCTTGGGTGTTCAGTACATTCCATCCTCTCAGACCCTGAAAGAACTTGAATTTGAGTTTAACATATTGGGAATTTCAGCTCAAGCAGATCTGACGAGAGAAGACAGACGCCTGAACAGATGCAGCTTGTATTGAGAGATTTTTTTTTTTAGCCAAAAGTTGCTGATTTTTCATCTATAAAAACCTTTCCCCTGATAAGTTTTTAAGTGTGAAAATTTTGACATTTGTCTTTGCACATCACAGGTTACTGTGCTTAGTTATTTTGTGTGTGTGTGTGTGTAACATAATCATCCTGTGGTGGATTGAGAAGGCAGTATTCATTTCTGTCAAAATCCTTGGGCTGTTGCCATGTTTTTGAAACTTTGAGCTTCACTGAGCTTACTGGGGGCCTGGTTTCCCTGATGTGTGAATTGCTACAGAAATTAAAACACGGCCAGTGCTGGAATCTCCACTGACAAGCTGATGAGATCCATATCCCTGGAGTTCCTCTCAACTCTCAGTGATCCTGTCAGAGAAATCACTACATCTGCTCCAAATTGCTACCTGAGGAGAAAACAGGACTTCAGGGGCATCTGAAAAACACTGTGAAAGAGAAGCGAGGACTCTAAGCAAAACAAAAAGAAGCATCTGTGGCCGAGGGTGAACTGAGGTGGTGGGAAATGCATAAATGCCCTCTGTTCTGTACCTATGGGGAAAGAGATGTAAGAACAGACACCAGTGACAGAGACAATGAGGAGAAATGTGCGGCGTGACGACTCTCCCTACTCAGCCTAGCATCTCTGTAACCACGTGACTAAACTTACCCGTTACGTTGGTTGACTGACTGACATTGATTGACCAATATCAGCCCTCAATGTTCTCAAGACAGCAAAACCAAGAGAGAGAAAATCCACATTTTCTGCATCTAAGCGCCTCTATTTTTCTCAGTGATGGTGTTCCCTTCTTTCTCTAGAGTCGTAGCCTTGGGAGTGCAGTCACTAGACCAGCTGTATCATCATCATTTGTGAACCTATTAAAGATGCAAATTCTAAGGCCCCATCCCATACCTACTGAATCAGAAACTCTGGGATGGAGCTCAGGACTCTGGGTCTTAATAAGCTGGCAGTTTGTTCCTAATGCACGTGAAGATTTGAAAACTTTATGTCTAGCGCAAAGCATCATCAGTCTTTTGATCACAACTTATTTATTCTCATCAGAGTGTGATACAAACCAGTACCTGCTACATTTAAAAAATACTCTCTTGTCTTCATAGCTTCCAGCTATTTTCCTTCTCTTTCTACTGTCACAGCATTATTTCTTTTAAAAGTTTGTCTGTAGAGCAAGATGACAACCTAGGAAGTCTCAGACCTTGCTGTCTCACAGAAACACTGACTTAACAATAATATAGACTCTAAAAGCCTTTATGAGAACTCAAGAAACCAGCTGAAAAGTTGCAGCACCTGAGGCATGCTCAAAGCTGCATTGAAATGAGTTAGAGAATCCATTATTTCTCACCCATGTGTCACCTTCCCCAAGTGAGCACAGCTCAGCCCAGCTGGGAGTAAATGTCCAATTCATGGTTTCTCTATAGATGGAGGAGGAGGGAAAGAAGTGGAATATATGTCTAACACTGAGTACTGATGCAGATCTTGGATGTTTGGAGACTTTTGAGAAAAAAAGAAAGCCCCTTGGTTTTTGCAAAACCAGAGAACCTCCAGTACTTGAAGGAAGGCACCAGAGGGAGAAAAATGACAAGCTTTTAAAAAAAGAAACACAATACACACATTACAATTAAAATGTCAAAAGTTAAAGAAAAAGGAGACACTCTTCAAAAGCAGCAAGAGAAAAACAATTTGTTTTATACGTAGAAAACCCCACAGGCTATCAGCAGAAACCTGGTAGGCTGGAATGGAGTAGCATGATATATTTAATATTAAAAGAAAACACTTCCAACCAGGAATTCCCTACTTGGTAAAGTGATTGTTCAGAGTTGAAGACAGAGAGATGAAGAGTTTCCAGATTACCAAAAACTGAAAGAGTTGCTCACCACTAAGTGTTACAAGAAAGGTTATGAAGATTTATTTAAGCTGACAAGAAAGGGCAACTAATCACTAACAAGAATACTTAAGAAAGAATAAATCTCACTTGAAAGGTAAATATATAGTAAAGGTAGTGGGTTAATTACTTATAAAGTTAATATAAATGTTAAAAGACAAAAGTAGTCAAAATAACTGTAACTACAATACTTAAAATTTGCAGAGGATAAAAAGGAATAAACTGTGACATAAAAAACATAAAATGTGAAAGAAAGTAAAACTGTTGATCTATGGAATGGAATCAAACTTAAGTTGTTATGAACTTAAAACAAATTAATATAGATGTAAGTTGTTATAAATAAGCCTCATTGTTAGGGGAAGCACACTGGCTGCAACCACCCACCCTGGCCAGGCACCACAGTAACCATTTGCATGAGTTGTTTATGACAGGAGGTCCTGGTAAGGAACACAGAACTAATAACCCATCACCAACCGGAAGAGTTCAGGAAAGGTCAAAAGGAGACACTAGATGTCCGACGACCTCCCAGAATCCTTCCCTCTGGCATCCATCTTGGCTGAACAAGATGTGCACCACCAGGAAGGACTCTGAGTCAGAATGATTAGCTAAAGACTGCCTGGAAACTAATTCCATCACCATAAAACCAAGACTGCGAGCCATGTGGCAGAGCAGTTCTCCTGGGTTCCCTTACCCTCCTGCTCTCCACTCAGTCGCCCTTTCCCAATAAAGTCTTTTACTTTGTCAGCACATGTGTCTCAGACAATTCATTTCTGAGTGTTAGACAAGACCCCAGTTTCAAGCCCTGGAAGGGGGGCCCCTTCCTGCAACAAATGGCGACTCTGGTAGGACTCTACTTCACTGAGACTAACATCCTGACCATTCGAGGTGCTCAGGGACCAACTTGCCCACCAATGGACCAGACCCAGTGGCCACAACTGGGACCTTTTTGTCCTTGGTCTCCTCCTGACACAGACAACTGTCCAGAGTGCCCCAACTGGTAAGGAATAAGAGACTATTGACCTCTCTCTCCTGCCCTCTCTCTTTCCTCTCCTTAACCCTTCCTATCTTCCCCCTTTTTTCTAATCCCCCAGTCCTAGAAGTAGGAATCTGGTCGAAGGGACACAGCCTGGGCTGAGGATTGGAGATTGATCACCTCCTCTTGGCAGAGAACTCAAATTTTGGTTCTGGTCTGATCTGATTTCTGGTAGGGCCGAGTCCCAGTTTCCCTTCTCTGGAGGCATAGGGTAAAGTACCGTAACGCCTGGGTATCTGCAGGTGGCAGGAGACATCTGTAAGGCCACCCCTTTCGTCCCCTTCTCCCGCCTCCTCCCCTTTTTTCTTCCAGCCTGGCTTCCTTTCCTCCCTTTGAAATCTTTGAAGATCTGAGATATTTTCATTTACTCTGCTAGTACATGGATCTGAAGTTCTGTGTCTCTATAGGTTCTCTGAGAGACTGTATTCTTGTATTTACGGGACTGTCTGGTGAGGACTGCCAGGTCTGTGTGTGTTTTAACTCTGTGTTCTGTGTTGTGATTTTTGATGGCCATTTTGCTTTGTCTGGCCACCATTTGATTTGGACCCACTGCCATTATGTTAGAACTTGATTTTCTTTCCCTGTGCCTTGAGACCAGGGCTCTGGCTTTGCTCTGAAGAACACTTATCTAGACCATCTCTAACTCCTGAGACTGAGGAAAAATGGGGGAAAGCCTTTAAAAATTTTATTTTTATTCCAACTGTTTTCATAAACTAGTAAATTTTATATTGTAATATCTAATTCATGACTAAGCTTAAAAAATGAAGCTGGATCTTGCTTTGTGTCTGTCTAAATATATCTTGGTATGTCTTTGTCTCTGGATAATATTTTTTTAGCTTAACATGTAAATGAACTCTATTTAACTGGCTTAAAGAAATTGAACCTGGGTCTGCTGCATTGCAGGCAGACACTTTACCGTCTGAGCCACCAGGGAAGCCTAAAAAAAAGTAAGCACTAACAAATCAAATAATTTTAAATTAAACAATAAATTCTAGGTTCATGTGAACTGGGAAATATTCAGAATTAAATACCTGATATTAATGTTTGTGTGTTCACCTATCTAATATAGACATGCCTTAGAATAATTAACATTAAGTAGAATATTGTCATGGTTTAATGTATGTTAAATATTATATCTGTTACAAGTTTGTCAACAAGGAAATTACCTTGAGTGAAGAAACTTCTACAAAAATGTAAATGAGATATGAGCTTTTAGATAAACTCTGTTAATAATTATGCTTTAGAAATGTCTGACTACAATATTCTCTCCAGATTAGGGTAACCTGAATTTCTAAGGGTTATGCTAAACTAAATGTTGGAAGTCTATTGAATAGTTAGGTCATTTCCAAATAAAATAAGATTTTGAAACATTTACTACTAAACACTAATTTCCTTTTAAAGAAAAACTAAAGAGATTTGGGACTACAAATGAACAATGTTTGATGCCATCCTAAAATGTTCTAAGAAAGCAAGGGTTTTAGAAATTATCACTGGTATTCATGCTCACCAATCTAAAGTGCTAATATAAAAGTTAGTTCTTGGTTACTAGAGGAAAGTAGGAAGTGTGTTTTCAGAAAAAAAGAGTACTAAAAAGAGTTATGAATGGTCAAGATTTTCTAAAATTGGATTACAGTTAGTTAGATAAATGGATTTTGTTAGGAATGACACAGCCATAGGAGAACTGGTTAGAGCCAACTAGGTCCAAGATGGTGGAGTAGACTGGAGCCTCAGTATTTACCCACATTGTGACATATCAACAAGCTAAATGATGCACCCATCAACATTGACTAAATCTGACTAAATGTTCTAAACCCTTTCAAATGATCTTTTTGACAAAACTTCCTAAATTGAATTCTATTAAAGCTCCTTTGACCTCTAGCTAACTTTGGGGTGCTTCAGAAGGCCCCTAGAAACATCTTAAAGAGAGAGAGTGAGCTAATTGTGTTTATTTGGTTGGTTAAATTACATGAAAAGTATTATCAAATGAGTAATAAATACTCTCATGTTGTAATATATGGTAAATATTACTAATATAGATATCCTAGAAATTATATGGAGTTCTTAACATTTTGATATGTTCTGGTATTCTAATGGAAATCTGATGACATCACAAAAGTTAACAAAAAGACTGAATGAACCAGCAAATATGCTTATAACTTTTATGGTTTCTATGTGAAAAATTACGGGTTTGAATCTTATATTTTCCGGGAGTAGGGAAAACCTTCCTCTCAAACTAATTATGACAACAATCTGGTAAAATTCTATGTTATAAACAAAACAATTATATTTTCTGTCTATCTGACTCCTCCAAAAATTGGAAACTCTTAGGTTTCCAGTAAGTTTATCAAATGAGTTAGGAAGGTTCTCTCACTAACAGGTTCAAAAATCTCAAGGAATTTCTGAGACCTTAAAAAGGGAAGAAGTCACCTAGATTTGTTAGGTGAAATCTGTGATAAGCCTTTGGTGTGAGTTTCCCTGACCTGTTTTATTTTAAAAGTTCNTGTCTGGTGAGGACTGCCAGGTCTGTGTGTGTTTTAACTCTGTGTTCTGTGTTGTGATTTTTGATGGCCATTTTGCTTTGTCTGGCCACCATTTGATTTGGACCCACTGCCATTATGTTAGAACTTGATTTTCTTTCCCTGTGCCTTGAGACCAGGGCTCTGGCTTTGCTCTGAAGAACACTTATCTAGACCATCTCTAACTCCTGAGACTGAGGAAAAATGGGGGAAAGCCTTTAAAAATTTTATTTTTATTCCAACTGTTTTCATAAACTAGTAAATTTTATATTGTAATATCTAATTCATGACTAAGCTTAAAAAATGAAGCTGGATCTTGCTTTGTGTCTGTCTAAATATGTCTTGGTATGTCTTTGTCTCTGGATAATATTTTTTTAGCTTAACATGTAAATGAACTCTATTTAACTGGCTTAAAGAAATCGAACCTGGGTCTGCTGCATTGCAGGCAGACACTTTACCGTCTGAGCCACCAGGGAAGCCTAAAAAAAAGTAAGCACTAACAAATCAAATAATTTTAAATTAAACAATAAATTCTAGGTTCATGTGAACTGGGAAATATTCAGAATTAAATACCTGATATTAATGTTTGTGTGTTCACCTATCTAATATAAACATGCCTTAGAATAATTAACATTAAGTAGAATATTGTCATGGTTTAATGTATGTTAAATATTATATCTGTTACAAGTTTGTCAACAAGGAAATTACCTTGAGTGAAGAAACTTCTACAAAAATGTAAATGAGATATGAGCTTTTAGATAAACTCTGTTAATAATTATGCTTTAGAAATGTCTGACTACAATATTCTCTCCAGATTAGGGTAACCTGAATTTCTAAGGGTTATGCTAAACTAAATGTTGGAAGTCTATTGAATAGTTAGGTCATTTCCAAATAAAATAAGATTTTGAAACATTTACTACTAAACACTAATTTCCTTTTAAAGAAAAACTAAAGAGATTTGGGACTACAAATGAACAATGTTTGATGCCATCCTAAAATGTTCTAAGAAAGCAAGGGTTTTAGAAATTATCACTGGTATTCATGCTCACCAATCTAAAGTGCTAATATAAAAGTTAGTTCTTGGTTACTAGAGGAAAGTAGGAAGTGTGTTTTCAGAAAAAAAGAGTACTAAAAAGAGTTATGAATGGTCAAGATTTTCTAAAATTGGATNTAGAAATTATCACTGGTACTCATGCTCACCAATCTAAAGTGCTAATATAAAAGTTAGTTCTTGGTTACTAGAGGAAAGTAGGAAGTGTGTTTTCAGAAAAAAAGAGTACTAAAAAGAGTTATGAATGGTCAAGATTTTCTAAAATTGGATTACAGTTAGTTAGATAAATGGATTTTGTTAGGAATGACACAGCCATAGGAGAACTGGTTAGAGCCAACTAGGTCCAAGATGGTGGAGTAGACTGGAGCCTCAGTATTTACCCACATTGTGACATATCAACAAGCTAAATGATGCACCCATCAACATTGACTAAATCTGACTAAATGTTCTAAACCCTTTCAAATGATCTTTTTGACAAAACTTCCTAAATTGAATTCTATTAAAGCTCCTTTGACCTCTAGCTAACTTTGGGGTGCTTCAGAAGGCCCCTAGAAACATCTTAAAGAGAGAGAGTGAGCTAATTGTGTTTATTTGGTTGGTTAAATTACATGAAAAGTATTATCAAATGAGTAATAAATACTCTCATGTTGTAATATATGGTAAATATTACTAATATAGATATCCTAGAAATTATATGGAGTTCTTAACATTTTGATATGTCCTGGTATTCTAATGGAAATCTGATGACATCACAAAAGTTAACAAAAAGACTGAATGAACCAGCAAATATGCTTATAACTTTTATGGTTTCTATGTGAAAAATTACGGGTTTGAATCTTATATTTTCCGGGAGTAGGGAAAACCTTCCTCTCAAACTAATTATGACAACAATCTGGTAAAATTCTATGTTATAAACAAAACAATTATATTTTCTGTCTATCTGACTCCTCCAAAAATTGGAAACTCTTAGGTTTCCAGTAAGTTTATCAAATGAGTTAGGAAGGTTCTCTCACTAACAGGTTCAAAAATCTCAAGGAATTTCTGAGACCTTAAAAAGGGAAGAAGTCACCTAGATTTGTTAGGTGAAATCTGTGATAAGCCTTTGGTGTGAGTTTCCCTGACCTGTTTTATTTTAAAAGTTCAATCTGAGACTCTATAAATGTTTCAGCACAAAAGTCTATAATCAATTATGGTTATATTAATCATCAGGCCAAAATTAGTAAGAGCAGAACTCTTTTGCAAATAAACTAACCTTAATTTGTTATATTTGATAAAAATGAGGGTAATTTTAGGGAAGAAAAGATGTTTCAATAAATGTTAAATCCCAGTTTGTTAATGGAGGTCTGCATCTAGTAAGACTCATTTCTTGGATAGTTCTTTGCTGTTATGTGATATTAATGTAAAATTTAATCGAATTCTCAAAGAATACCCTACATTTGTTTCTGAAGCTTATCTCAGTAATCTGTCTTTGGATGAAGATCAGATGCCTCATGACCTGCCACCAGAACTGGAAAAAGATACGATTTAAGGAACTATCTCCAACTTGGGTGGAAGGACTTTTTTTTATCAGGTACTCTTAACTAGCTCATGCACAATGAAACTGAAGGGAAATTGATTCAGATTAATTCCCACTTCCAAAGACCCCTACACTGGACTGATCTATAGAGAAGACAGCTGACCTGATCTCACCTTAAAATGATCCTCAGACAACACCAGGATGAGAAGACAATGACATCAGAGGTGGACAGCTTGCCCAAGATGCTGGACCTGATTTGTATGATCATTTATAATGTTTTCTTGACTTCTTAGACCTTTGCCTATAAATCAAATGCTTTCCTATCATAGGCCTGATCCTATGCTAGTTTTAGAAATCAATCCAATTGTTGGGTTTGTAGCCAATTACATGTGTCTAGTTCTGGGTTACCTCAATAAATTTCTCTACTACAAGGTTCTGTTTGGCTCTAAGAAAATTTACTTTAAAAAATTATATTCATATTCAGGTCACTATTGATATTACTGGATGGGATTCCCTCGTGGGCCAATTAATACTGCTTGCTCTGAATCTGGCCAAAATTTTGAGTTTTCTTCTATTACTCAAGCTCAATCAGAGCAACAAGCAAAATTTCAGTAAAGGAGGAAAAAATCTCCCACAATTATGGGATGGATTTATATAGATAACCCCAGGCTATGGTAATTTAGGTTTAAAGTCTCCTCTGTGTTGGAAACAACTAAATCATACTAAGGATAATCAGTGTAGTAACACAAGAAAACTGGGCTATGTGCCTTATAGAAAGTGCCAATATATAATTTCCCTGGAAGACAAAGACTCATACAGAGTAGACTAAGTCAGATGACCTGGGATATTCTGGGCTACATCTAACAGAAGCTCTTAAGTTTTACTTGTGACTTTACTAATACTGCTGGCTATGTTATTTGTATTTCACCTGTTTTACAAAATTGCTGTTTCTTACACTGCCAAATGTGTGACTGAGGCCTCTGATAAAATAATATATAGTTCCATATGAGATCAATGATGGTAACAGTGTAACTCTAGATATGGGAAGGAGCAATAAGAGGGAATGTTTTTCCTGGGCCAAGAGGCTAGTAAGACAGGTGGTCTAGAGAATTGTGGATACTGTTTTATGGCCTAGTCCAATAACACCATATTAAGTGGCCTGTCAACAAAATCTTTGCCAAACCTGAGAATGGATATTCTCAGCACCATGGGATAAAATGGTCATGA
Organism: Raphicerus campestris; assembly: GCA_006410735.1. Taxonomy (NCBI): domain Eukaryota; kingdom Metazoa; phylum Chordata; class Mammalia; order Artiodactyla; family Bovidae; genus Raphicerus; species Raphicerus campestris. The sequence goes on from SJYW01017284.1 coordinate 261,901, forward strand.
AATGGCCCCCTCAAAATCATGGTCATGTTTATGAGGAAAAAAAGGGACTCTGCCAACTGAAAACTGACACTTGTCATCTATATCTACAAAGATTAAATCGTGGTCACTGCAACTGCTAACATTCAACTCCCCTGAAAGGAGTTCAGGGTGAAAATCAGAAATGAGGCACTCTGTGCTCCGGAAAAAACTGGCAGAATAAGCCTGCAGATAATTAGATCTTTTCAAGAGAAGTTTTATGAGTCCCAATTCTTGCATCTTCTCATACCTAGAGAAACACTGACATCACTAATAGTGACACCTGCTTTGGTTACTAAAGAAAATTTTACAACTAAAAGTCAAAATAGAGTAGCTATGGTTCAGACATCCTGGGAAATAACTAGGTGATACTACGGTGTAATTTCAGATTAGACCTTGTATTGCTAAACACTTGAGTTTTCTGAGTCATGTCAGGCTTGGATGTCACCATTCTCAAAACAATGTCTGCTGGAAGCTAATAACTGCAACCTTACTTTTTATAAAACTAGGCAACTGGCTACAAGTCTCCCCAAAGTGCCAGGTCCAGACTGGGTTTCAGGCCTATTCTTCTAAAAAGAAATGAGATTTATTTTGTCTATTAAAATTCCAGTTATCGCTCCTTCAACTACTTCTAATTAGGTCTGTTATACCAAAATGGCAGATCAAGGGACTGAGATTTTAATAATATCAGACTCAAATCTAGGACTTGGAACTCAGGAATACTTCCAATTTCGTGTCTATTCTCCAAGCTGAGGCAGTCCTATGCCCCACTTGACAGGGAAGTCACCACAGTCATAGTTGCCTAGTTCCCTAAGTTAAAACTGAGCAGGACTCTGTGGGGCTCTGGAGTACAGATCTGTTCTGTGTTCTCCATTTCTTGTCTGTAGGATATAGACTTCATTCAGCCTCCTTCACCTTCCCTGAATTCCAAAGGGTGAGTTCAAACAATTGCTAATCAGGGAAGAGAGGGGATACAGAAATGGAGGAGAAACAATCAAATGATGGTACAGCCTTGAGACAGGGTCCTGGTTCCTACTCAGAAAAGAAAAAAATCATAGCAATGTCTTTGAGCTCTTCTACTGAACTGGAGCCCCCACCCAGGTGGAAGATGGTAACTTCAGACTAAACACGAGATTCCTGGAGCACAGCTCTGTTGCCTCACCATGAACCAATCAAAAAAGGTCACAAACCCTGCAGATCTCACTCTAAATGTTGCCTTCTGTTTCTGAGGACCAGTGATGACCATCCTGTTAGGTCTCCTGTTTGGCCCCTGTCTATTTCATCTCTGAGAGAGGCCAACAGTTTCAGACTGAATTGCTGTTATTACAAGGGTGAATGCTGGTTTCAGGCAAAAAACCCCTCGACTTAGATCAGGTAGAGAGACTTCTGCTCTGCTAGGCAGGCCTATAGCCATGCACAGCAGAAAGAAGTTACAGAAGAAAGAGACCTCTGCCCCAATTCCCAAGAAGTATCTTGAGTATGAAGTCTCTCAGTGGGAAATTGTTAGGGGAAGCACACTGACTGAAACCACCCACCCTGGCCAGGCACCACAGTAACCATTTGCATGAGCTGTTTTACGAGAGGAGGTGTCCAACCACCTCCCAGAATCCTCTCTGGCATCCATCTTGGCTGAACAAGGCATGCACCACCAGGAAGGACTCTGAGTTAGAATGATTGGCTAAAAACTACCCAGAAACTAATCCCATCACCATAAACCTGAGACTGCAAGCCATGTGGCAGAGCTGTTCTCCTGGGTTCCCTTACCCTCCCGCTCTCCACCTGGGTGCCCTTTCCCAATAAAGTCTCTTGCTTTGTCAGCACATGTGTCTCCTCAAACAATTCATTTCTGGGTGTTAGACGAGAACCCGGTTTTGGGCCCTGAAAGCGTCCCCCTTCCTGCAACATCATGGTAACCACAAAGCAAAAACCTACAGTAAATACTGAAAAATATAGAGAAAAGAATATAAATATTCCTTTTCACAAAAGAAAATAATCAAATCACAAAAAGAGAGAGCAAACTTGAAAAAGAACAAAGCTACAAGCATCATGCTCCCTAATTTCAAACTAGACTCTAAAGCGCTAGTAATTAAAGCAGTATGTATGTTATTGGCATAAAAAGACACATAGATTAATGGAACAAAATAGAGAATCCAGAAATAAACCTATAACTTACAACAAAGGAGCCAAGAATATACAATGGGGAAAGAATATTCTCTTCTATAAACCTGACAGCCATATGCAAAAGAATCACACTGGACCATCATCATAAAGCATACACAAAAATTAACTCAAAATGAATTGATGACTTCAGTATAAGCCCTGAAACCATAAAACTTCTAAAAGAAACCTTAGGCGTAAGGTCCTTAACATAGGTTTTAAGTGATGATTTTTTTGCATAACACCAGAAGAAAAAGTAAAAAAAAAAAAAAGAAAGAAAATTAAACACCTGGGACAACATTAAGCTAAAAAGTTTTTGAACAGCAAAGGAAACCTCCAACAAAGTAGAAAGGCAAGTCCTGAATGGGAGAAAATTTTGTAAATCATATATCTTATGATGAGGGAAGCCCTGATGCCTCGGAAGGTAAAGAATCTGGCTGTAATGAGGGAGACCTGAGTTTGATTCCTGGGTCAGGAAGATCCCCTGGAGAAGAGAATGGCAACTCACTCCACTATTCTTACCTAGAGAATTCCATAGACAGAAGAGTTCAGTGGGATACAGGCCATGGGGTCACAAAGAGTCGACACAACTGAGTGACTTTCACTTCACTTTCATAAGGGGTTAATATCCAAAATATATAAAGAACTCACACAACATGACAGCAAACAATCTAATTTAAAAATGGGCAGAAGATCTGAACAATTTTCCAAAGAACACATACAGATGGCCGACAAGTGCATGAAAAAATTTTCAGTGTAATTAATCATCAGGGATATGTAAATCAAAGCCACAGTAAAATATCATCCCACACCTGTTAGACTGGCTGTTATTGAAAAGACAAGAAACAGTAACTGCTGCAAGAATGCAGAGAAAAGGGAACCTTCATGCACTAGTGGTGGGTAGATTGGTGCAGCCACTCTGGAAAACAGTATGTAGGTTCCTCCCCAAATTAAAAGTGAAACTACTATATGATCCAGCAATTCCATATTTGGGCATTTATCTGAAGAAAATGAAACCACTAATTAAAAATGATAAGTTAACCCTCATGTTCATTTTAACATTTACAATTGTCAAGATACGGAAATTATGACGTGTGTATCGAGAAAGGAATGGATAAAGAAACTGTGTGTGTATACAAGGCAATATTATTCAGCCATAAGATAGAATGAAATCTTGCCTTTGCAACAACATGAATGGACTTAAGGGTATTATGCTAAGTGAAATAAGTTAGACAGAGAAAGACAAATACCTTATGATCTCTCTTATACCTGGAATCTAAATACACATACACACACACCAAACAAAAGAACAAACAAATGAAGCTCCTAGATACAGAGAACTGATTGGTGGTAGCCAGAGGCAGAGGACTGGAGGTAGAAAAAAAATGGATAAACTGTGTAACTGTTTTGTTTGTTGTGTCGGTAAAATAAAGAAAACAGAAACCAGCAAGTCAAGCCTCTCTGATTGGAAAATTATACTCACAAGCCTGTGGAAGATGATGCAACCGAAGAAAACACTTTGGAGAGACCCAGCCTCTAGCTGGTGTGATTAGGGAAGAAGGTCTTTTCCTCCACAAAGTCAGTCCATAAAGAATGGCCAGTGTGGTTGCTCTTTTCAAATGTGCAAGTCATAGCACAACATAACAAGACAAAAAGAAACAGGGAAACAGGGCCCAGTCAAAGAAAAAAATCCAAGTCTTCAGAACCTGACCACGGAGAAATGGAGATGCAAGATGAAAGAGAGTATGTGAAACTAACACAATACTGTAGACACTCCAATACAAATTAATTTTAAAAAAGAAACAAAAGCACCCAAAATACTAAGATAGATATATTACTTTAAAATTATCATATTTTATGTTTCCAGGGGCTCGTTTTATCTTTCAGCATGGTCTCTAGGAAAGGTGCAAAGTCTGACACAGAAATCCTATACAAATGAAATGGTGAATTGCTTTTTGAACTGAGACTCAGGAAAACAGGTGTGCCAGCCATCTGTCAGTGTGTAGGGGATGCTCTTCCCCAAAATATGTCAGTCCAGACATTGATTCACATACAATTCCAGAACCATCAGCCTCTGAGGGAAATGTGATGGAAGAAGCGGCCTCATTTCCCTTCGTAAACCAGGGCAGGAAAATCTGGTCAGATGCCAGGGCCGCTTTAGAAAATGTCACTTGGGAGCCAGGTGTGCTTTTCCACTCAAGAGTCCTCTCACTTTATCCCCAAGTAGGAGATGATGCAGGCAGTCAGCACCGTCAGCGCCAAGCTCCCAAAATCATCAGAGCCACCCCACTTCCAGGCTCCTGCCTGACCCTGTCACCTCAACCTGCTCATTGTTTGATGAATGCCAGGGCTTCTGTGAGGACACCTCTCTCCTGTGATTCATGGAACGTGTCCAGACAAGAGAAAATACACCCCAGGAAGGCAACAAGAGGAACAAACGGAAGAGTTCTGTACTGGTCAGATGCAGACCCTGGGAACATGAAACAGAGGCTATTTGTTTGGAGGGTTATTTCTTTATGGAGAACTCACTGTTTGGAGGCATTTCAGACATTTACTAGGTGAAAATCACCTGAATTTGCTGATATTTCATAAAGATAAAAGGCTTCCCTGATAGCTCTGTTGGTAAAGAATCTGCCTACAATGTAGGAGACCCCGGTTCAATTCCTGGGTTGGGAAGATTTGTTGGAGAAGGGATAAGCTACCTACCCTAGTAGTTTGGAGCCTCTCTTGTGGCTCAGCTGATAAAGAATCTGCCTGCAATGAAGGAAACCTGGCTTTGATCCCCGGGTTGGGAAGATCCCCTGGAGAAGGGACAGGCTACCCACTCCAGAATTCTGGCCTGGAGAATTCCATGGACTGTATAGTCCATGGGGTCATGAGGAATTGGACACTTCTGAGCGACTTTCACTTTCACTTCACTTCATAGATAAAAGGGAGAGGGAAAGATGCTGTGGTTGAACCGAAAATAGAATACTCAGAAACTCACAAAATCTCCCCTAAGTAACCAAAGAGTAATTAACCTGATATCCTGTGTGGAACAAAGACCTCCTCTTTCTTTCACATTATCTCCTTGCTAATTGGAAACTAGTTATCAGCATTTGTTAAATACATTCTGGTTCATTTAGGTAATAAAACATGACACATTCATTTACAGAAAGGGGACAGATAATATACTTTGATACAAAATGTTCTCTAAGATAAAGTATTTAATGAAAGAAAAAAAGGAAGGTCCAAAACAATGTGCAAAATATTTGTGGCAAAACAATGAAGATTCACATTATATATGTACATGTGTATAGATATATAGGTGTGCAAAATAATATATAATATATAACATACACAAACACACTTATATGCATATTAGAAAGGAGATTGGGCAAGGGATACTTTTCTCTGCTTACCGTTTTGCTTAGGAATACTTTCCCATGTGCATCTAACTGCATACATGTATGCTACGTTGCTTCAGTCGGGTCTGACTCTTTGGGATCCTGTAGACTGTAGCCCACCAGGCTCCTCTCTCCCTGGGATTCTCCAGGCAAGAATCCTGGAGTGGGTTGCCATGCCCTCCTCCAGGGAATCTTATGTCTCTTCCATTCAGGCTAGTTCTTTACCACTAGTGCCACCTGGAAAGCCCTTGCATCTAACTAAACCTATTTTAAAACATTTCAAAAGCCTATAACCCACAAAAGTAAAACAGGTAATAACGTGGTAAACAATGTGGTTTTTGTTACGGAGAGTCGGCAGTTGAGCATGGCTATTCACATTTGCTAAGCCAAACTCTTACCATGTAAACATTACTTCTTGAAATTTGCAAAGATGCTTTGAAAATATTGTGATGCTTGTAGCTTCCTGGGGTACCATGGTGTGGTCTTAAGCTATAATTTCTATGTCCTAGCACTGTGGTCTTACCAAAGCATTAGTTTACTGATTTCAGATTTGAACCCTTAGAGAAAATGCATGCAGTGGGAGAGCCCAGACATGCCCTTCCCAGGGTAGTTAGTTCTCAAGGCCGCCTTGGAGAAAGACCTTCGAGAACCATGGGTCAAAGTGACTGCTGACTCCCGGGAGGAAAAGACCAAGAAGCTTTGCGTAAACAGAGTATTTAGCCCTTTGTAAGAAAGAAGGATTACAAGGTAGACAAAAGCTTCAAAGTTGAGATTAATTCTTTAGGCACCTGTATTAGGGGCCAGCATCCTTCATCTTCTCAAATCATAGGGAATGAAAATCCAAATCTCTAAAATGTTTACTTTAGAGGAAAGTGCAGCATCCACCTAGTAATTCTCAAGGATGTAGCAACTAAGAGCTAAAAATATCTTTCACAGGGAGGGGTGTGCAGATGGGGCGGGGAGAGCAGGGGG
>SJYW01017284.1:272380-302851 GCA_006410735.1 Raphicerus campestris
GATGCCTCATGACCTGCAACCAGAACTGGAAAAAGATACGATTTAAGGAACTATCTCCAACTTGGGTGGAAGGACTTTTTTTTATCAGGTACTCTTAACTAGCTCATGCACAATGAAACTGAAGGGAAATTGATTCAGATTAATTCCCACTTCCAAAGACCCCTACACTGGACTGATCTATAGAGAAGACAGCTGACCTGATCTCACCTTAAAATGATCCTCAGACAACACCAGGATGAGAAGACAATGACATCAGAGGTGGACAGCTTGCCCAAGATGCTGGACCTGATTTGTATGATCATTTATAATGTTTTCTTGACTTCTTAGACCTTTGCCTATAAATCAAATGCTTTCCTATCATAGGCCTGATCCTATGCTAGTTTTAGAAATCAATCCAATTGTTGGGTTTGTAGCCAATTACATGTGTCTAGTTCTGGGTTACCTCAATAAATTTCTCTACTACAAGGTTCTAACTGTTTGGCTCTAAGAAAATTTATTTTAAAAAATTATATTCATATTCAGGTCACTATTGATATTACTGGATGGGATTCCCTCGTGGACCAATTAATACTGCTTGCTCTGAATCTGGCCAAAATTTTGAGTTTTCTTCTATTACTCAAGCTCAATCAGAGCAACAAGCAAAATTTCAGTAAAGGAGGAAAAAATCTCCCACAATTATGGGATGGATTTATATAGATAACACCAGGCTATGGTAATTTAGGTTTAAAGTCTCCTCTGTGTTGGAAACAACTAAATCATACTAAGGATAATCAGTGTAGTAACACAAGAAAACTGGGCTATGTGCCTTATAGAAAGTGCCAATATATAATTTCCCTGGAAGACAAAGACTCATACAGAGTAGACTAAGTCAGATGACCTGGGATATTCTGGGCTACATCTAACAGAAGCTCTTAAGTTTTACTTGTGACTTTACTAATACTGCTGGCTATGTTATTTGTATTTCACCTGTTTTACAAAATTGCTGTTTCTTACACTGCCAAATGTGTGACTGAGGCCTCTGATAAAATAATATATAGTTCCATATGAGATCAATGATGGTAACAGTGTAACTCTAGATATGGGAAGGAGCAATAAGAGGGAATGTTTTTCCTGGGCCAAGAGGCTAGTAAGACAGGTGGTCTAGAGAATTGTGGATACTGTTTTATGGCCTAGTCCAATAACACCATATTAAGTGGCCTGTCAACAAAATCTTTGCCAAACCTGAGAATGGATATTCTCAGCACCATGGGATAAAATGGTCATGAAATGGCCCCCTCAAAATCATGGTCATGTTTATGAGGAAAAAAAGGGACTCTGCCAACTGAAAACTGACACTTGTCATCTATATCTACAAAGATTAAATCGTGGTCACTGCAACTGCTAACATTCAACTCCCCTGAAAGGAGTTCAGGGTGAAAATCAGAAATGAGGCACTCTGTGCTCCGGAAAAAACTGGCAGAATAAGCCTGCAGATAATTAGATCTTTTCAAGAGAAGTTTTATGAGTCCCAATTCTTGCATCTTCTCATACCTAGAGAAACACTGACATCACTAATAGTGACACCTGCTTTGGTTACTAAAGAAAATTTTACAACTAAAAGTCAAAATAGAGTAGCTATGGTTCAGACATCCTGGGAAATAACTAGGTGATACTACGGTGTAATTTCAGATTAGACCTTGTATTGCTAAACACTTGAGTTTTCTGAGTCATGTCAGGCTTGGATGTCACCATTCTCAAAACAATGTCTGCTGGAAGCTAATAACTGCAACCTTACTTTTTATAAAACTAGGCAACTGGCTACAAGTCTCCCCAAAGTGCCAGGTCCAGACTGGGTTTCAGGCCTATTCTTCTAAAAAGAAATGAGATTTATTTTGTCTATTAAAATTCCAGTTATCGCTCCTTCAACTACTTCTAATTAGGTCTGTTATACCAAAATGGCAGATCAAGGGACTGAGATTTTAATAATATCAGACTCAAATCTAGGACTTGGAACTCAGGAATACTTCCAATTTCGTGTCTATTCTCCAAGCTGAGGCAGTCCTATGCCCCACTTGACAGGGAAGTCACCACAGTCATAGTTGCCTAGTTCCCTAAGTTAAAACTGAGCAGGACTCTGTGGGGCTCTGGAGTACAGATCTGTTCTGTGTTCTCCATTTCTTGTCTGTAGGATATAGACTTCATTCAGCCTCCTTCACCTTCCCTGAATTCCAAAGGGTGAGTTCAAACAATTGCTAATCAGGGAAGAGAGGGGATACAGAAATGGAGGAGAAACAATCAAATGATGGTACAGCCTTGAGACAGGGTCCTGGTTCCTACTCAGAAAAGAAAAAAATCATAGCAATGTCTTTGAGCTCTTCTACTGAACTGGAGCCCCCACCCAGGTGGAAGATGGTAACTTCAGACTAAACACGAGATTCCTGGAGCACAGCTCTGTTGCCTCACCATGAACCAATCAAAAAAGGTCACAAACCCTGCAGATCTCACTCTAAATGTTGCCTTCTGTTTCTGAGGACCAGTGATGACCATCCTGTTAGGTCTCCTGTTTGGCCCCTGTCTATTTCATCTCTGAGAGAGGCCAACAGTTTCAGACTGAATTGCTGTTATTACAAGGGTGAATGCTGGTTTCAGGCAAAAAACCCCTCGACTTAGATCAGGTAGAGAGACTTCTGCTCTGCTAGGCAGGCCTATAGCCATGCACAGCAGAAAGAAGTTACAGAAGAAAGAGACCTCTGCCCCAATTCCCAAGAAGTATCTTGAGTATGAAGTCTCTCAGTGGGAAATTGTTAGGGGAAGCACACTGACTGAAACCACCCACCCTGGCCAGGCACCACAGTAACCATTTGCATGAGCTGTTTTACGAGAGGAGGTGTCCAACCACCTCCCAGAATCCTCTCTGGCATCCATCTTGGCTGAACAAGGCATGCACCACCAGGAAGGACTCTGAGTTAGAATGCTTGGCTAAAAACTACCCAGAAACTAATCCCATCACCATAAACCTGAGACTGCAAGCCATGTGGCAGAGCTGTTCTCCTGGGTTCCCTTACCCTCCCGCTCTCCACCTGGGTGCCCTTTCCCAATAAAGTCTCTTGCTTTGTCAGCACATGTGTCTCCTCAAACAATTCATTTCCGAGTGTTAGACGAGAACCCAGTTTTGGGCCCTGAAAGCGTCCCCCTTCCTGCAACATCATGGTAACCACAAAGCAAAAACCTACAGTAAACACTGAAAAATATAGAGAAAAGAATATAAATATTCCTTTTCACAAAAGAAAATAATCAAACCACAAAAAGAGAGAGCAAACTTGAAAAAGAACAAAGCTACAAGCATCATGCTCCCTAATTTCAAACTAGACTCTAAAGCGCTAGTAATTAAAACAGTATGTATGTTATTGGCATAAAAAGACACATAGATTAATGGAACAAAATAGAGAATCCAGAAATAAACCTATAACTTACAACAAAGGAGCCAAGAATATACAACGGGGAAAGAATATTCTCTTCTATAAACCTGACAGCCATATACAAAAGAATCACACTGGACCATCATCATAAAGCATACACAAAAATTAACTCAAAATGAATTGATGACTTCAATGTAAGACCTGAAACCATAAAACTTCTAAAAGAAACCTTAGGCGTAAGGTCCTTGACATAGGTTTTAAGTGATGATTATTTTGCATAACACCAGAAGAAAAAGTAAAAAAAAAAAAAAAATTAAACACCTGGGACAACATTAAGCTAAAAAGTTTTTGAACAGCAAAGGAAACCTCCAACAAAGTAGAAAGGCAAGTCCTGAATGGGAGAAAATTTTGTAAATCATATATCTTATGATGAGGGAAGCCCTGATGCCTCGGAAGGTAAAGAATCTGGCTGTAATGAGGGAGACCTGAGTTTGATTCCTGGGTCAGGAAGATCCCCTGGAGAAGAGAATGGCAACTCACTCCACTATTCTTACCTAGAGAATTCCATAGACAGAAGAGTTCAGTGGGATACAGGCCATGGGGTCACAAAGAGTCGACACAACTGAGTGACTTTCACTTCACTTTCATAAGGGGTTAATATCCAAAATATATAAAGAACTCACACAACATGACAGCAAACAATCTAATTTAAAAATGGGCAGAAGATCTGAACAATTTTCCAAAGAACACATACAGATGGCCGACAAGTGCATGAAAAAATTTTCAGTGTAATTAATCATCAGGGATATGTAAATCAAAGCCACAGTAAAATATCATCCCACACCTGTTAGACTGGCTGTTATTGAAAAGACAAGAAACAGTAACTGCTGCAAGAATGCAGAGAAAAGGGAACCTTCATGCACTAGTGGTGGGTAGATTGGTGCAGCCACTCTGGAAAACAGTATGTAGGTTCCTCCCCAAATTAAAAGTGAAACTACTATATGATCCAGNACAGTAACTGCTGCAAGAATGCAGAGAAAAGGGAACCTTCATGCACTAGTGGTGGGTAGATTGGTGCAGCCACTCTGGAAAACAGTATGTAGGTTCCTCCCCAAATTAAAAGTGAAACTACTATATGATCCAGCAATTCCATATTTGGGCATTTATCTGAAGAAAATGAAACCACTAATTAAAAATGATAAGTTAACCCTCATGTTCATTTTAACATTTACAATTGTCAAGATACGGAAATTATGACGTGTGTATCGAGAAAGGAATGGATAAAGAAACTGTGTGTGTATACAAGGCAATATTATTCAGCCATAAGATAGAATGAAATCTTGCCTTTGCAACAACATGAATGGACTTAAGGGTATTATGCTAAGTGAAATAAGTTAGACAGAGAAAGACAAATACCTNCATGTGTATAGATATATAGGTGTGCAAAATAATATATAATATATAACATACACAAACACACTTATATGCATATTAGAAAGGAGATTGGGCAAGGGATACTTTTCTCTGCTTACCGTTTTGCTTAGGAATACTTTCCCATGTGCATCTAACTGCATACATGTATGCTACGTTGCTTCAGTCGGGTCTGACTCTTTGGGATCCTGTAGACTGTAGCCCACCAGGCTCCTCTCTCCCTGGGATTCTCCAGGCAAGAATCCTGGAGTGGGTTGCCATGCCCTCCTCCAGGGAATCTTATGTCTCTTCCATTCAGGCTAGTTCTTTACCACTAGTGCCACCTGGAAAGCCCTTGCATCTAACTAAACCTATTTTAAAACATTTCAAAAGCCTATAACCCACAAAAGTAAAACAGGTAATAACGTGGTAAACAATGTGGTTTTTGTTACGGAGAGTCGGCAGTTGAGCATGGCTATTCACATTTGCTAAGCCAAACTCTTACCATGTAAACATTACTTCTTGAAATTTGCAAAGATGCTTTGAAAATATTGTGATGCTTGTAGCTTCCTGGGGTACCATGGTGTGGTCTTAAGCTATAATTTCTATGTCCTAGCACTGTGGTCTTACCAAAGCATTCGTTTACTGATTTCAGATTTGAACCCTTAGAGAAAATGCATGCAGTGGGAGAGCCCAGACATGCCCTTCCCAGGGTAGTTAGTTCTCAAGGCCGCCTTGGAGAAAGACCTTCGAGAACCATGGGTCAAAGTGACTGCTGACTCCCGGGAGGAAAAGACCAAGAAGCTTTGCGTAAACAGAGTATTTAGCCCTTTGTAAGAAAGAAGGATTACAAGGTAGACAAAAGCTTCAAAGTTGAGATTAATTCTTTAGGCACCTGTATTAGGGGCCAGCATCCTTCATCTTCTCAAATCATAGGGAATGAAAATCCAAATCTCTAAAATGTTTACTTTAGAGGAAAGTGCAGCATCCACCTAGTAATNAGGTAGACAAAAGCTTCAAAGTTGAGATTAATTCTTTAGGCACCTGTATTAGGGGCCAGCATCCTTCATCTTCTCAAATCATAGGGAATGAAAATCCAAATCTCTAAAATGTTTACTTTAGAGGAAAGTGCAGCATCCACCTAGTAATTCTCAAGGATGTAGCAACTAAGAGCTAAAAATATCTTTCACAGGGAGGGGTGTGCAGATGGGGCGGGGAGAGCAGGGGGCGGGGCACAAAGAACCCAGAAGAGCAGCCATCTGAGCAGATTTCACACGATTAATAGGGAGTTTGTCGGCTGGTGGACTTTAAAAATAGAACCTCATTTCTGAGGGGTGGGTGCCCGGCTCCAGAGCCCTAGAATGAGCCTGCTGAGAGGGATGATTAAAATGAAAGATTGTGCGGCTTTAAGGAAATGTTGGCATAAGAAATGGCAGCGATTACTGATGCTCCAGCCACCTTCTAAAAGGTTTTTGCAAATTGCTTTCCTTGGATGAAATACCAAATATCTGTTCCCAAATGTTATGAAGCAAAATAAATCACATTCCATTGACACATCCAATATGTCGTATCGGAGACCCTGAATCCAGACAAAGCAAAGCAGCCGTTACTTGGTGCTATTACATTTCTTTCTCTTGCTTTTGTATTAAGGCTGCAAGATGAAAACGTGATCCTTGTAAACAAAAAAATTATTTCTGCCTCCTCGTTGCATGAAATGAGAAATCAAATCCACCGCTGACAAATATTTAGAGTTCAAGAGCAACTCAGAATTCATCTACTCTGACCCCTGACTTTGATCAATGAAGAAGATACAACTCAGAAAGTACATCATTTTTGCAAGGTCATGTTGCTGTGCACACAGGCAGAACACCGGCCACTCAGCTAGTTATTAGCAGCCAGCCCTGCTGCTCAGTAGGGTGTACTCAGATGCTCAAGGTAGGATTCCTCTGCAAGACCTTGCATTTTCCCTAAAATCAAAGTTTTCAGAGAAAGGTGCCTTTTCAGGCAGTAACCAGTACATGGCTGAGCACCACAGAATTGATGCCTTTGAACTGTGGTGTTGAAGAAGATTCTTGAGAGTTTCTTAAACAGCATGGAGATCAAAACAGTCAATCCCAAAGCAAATAAACCCTGAATATACATTGGAAGGACTGATGCTAAAGCTGAAGCTCCAGTACTTTGGCCACCTAGTGTGAGGAACCGACACATTAGAAAAGACCCTGATGCTGGGAAAGATTGAAGGCGGGAGGAGAAGGGGATGGCAGAGGATGGGATGTTTGGATGGCATCACCCACTCAATGGACATGAGTTTGAGCTAACTCTGGGAGACGGTGATGGACAGGGAGGCCTGGTGTGCTGCAGTCCATGGGATCACAAAGAGTCAGACATGACTGAGTGACTGAACAATAAAACCAGTGCATGAAGGAGGCATATTTTGAGGTATGCAGAGAAAGAAATAGAAATATCTGGTCCTACAAAATAATTTAGTGTTAAAGTTATATGCACTTTGGGACTATTTATGGCATTCCCTCATAATTCAGTTGGTAAAGAATCTGCCTGCAGTACAGGAGACCTGGGTTTGATTCCTGGGTCAGAAGGATCCCCTGGAGAAGCAAATGGCAACACTTCCAGTATCACTGCATGAAGAATCCCATGGACAGAGGGGCCTGGTGGACTACAGTCCACAGAGTCACAAAAGTCAGACACAACTTAGTGACTATACCACCAGCACCACCACAAATGTAAATACGGAGGCACAGGGCCACCAGCTGTTCTCACCCAGGTGCAGAAGCTACTGTTGGATCACCTTGACCAGCAGGTGCCCCTGCCTCCCAGCTACTGTGAGNGCAGCCGTTACTTGGTGCTATTACATTTCTTTCTCTTGCTTTTGTATTAAGGCTGCAAGATGAAAACGTGATCCTTGTAAACAAAAAAATTATTTCTGCCTCCTCGTTGCATGAAATGAGAAATCAAATCCACCGCTGACAAATATTTAGAGTTCAAGAGCAACTCAGAATTCATCTACTCTGACCCCTGACTTTGATCAATGAAGAAGATACAACTCAGAAAGTACATCATTTTTGCAAGGTCATGTTGCTGTGCACACAGGCAGAACACCGGCCACTCAGCTAGTTATTAGCAGCCAGCCCTGCTGCTCAGTAGGGTGTACTCAGATGCTCAAGGTAGGATTCCTCTTCAAGACCTTGCATTTTCCCTAAATTCAAAGTTTTCAGAGAAAGGTGCCTTTTCAGGCAGTAACCAGTACATGGCTGAGCACCACAGAATTGATGCCTTTGAACTGTGGTGTTGAAGAAGATTCTTGAGAGTTTCTTAAACAGCATGGAGATCAAAACAGTCAATCCCAAAGCAAATAAACCCTGAATATACATTGGAAGGACTGATGCTAAAGCTGAAGCTCCAGTACTTTGGCCACCTAGTGTGAGGAACCGACACATTAGAAAAGACCCTGATGCTGGGAAAGATTGAAGGCGGGAGGAGAAGGGGATGGCAGAGGATGGGATGTTTGGATGGCATCACCCACTCAATGGACATGAGTTTGAGCTAACTCTGGGAGATGGTGATGGACAGGGAGGCCTGGTGTGCTGCAGTCCATGGGATCACAAAGAGTCAGACATAACTGAGTGACTGAACAATAAAACCAGTGCATGAAGGAGGCATATTTTGAGGTATGCAGAGAAAGAAATAGAAATATCTGGTCCTACAAAATAATTTAGTGTTAAAGTTATATGCACTTTGGGACTATTTATGGCATTCCCTCATAATTCAGTTGGTAAAGAATCTGCCTGCAGTACAGGAGACCTGGGTTTGATTCCTGGGTCAGAAGGATCCCCTGGAGAAGCAAATGGCAACACTTCCAGTATCACTGCATGAAGAATCCCATGGACAGAGGAGCCTGGTGGACTACAGTCCACAGAGTCACAAAAGTCAGACACAACTTAGTGACTATACCACCAGCACCACCACAAATGTAAATACGGAGGCACAGGGCCACCAGCTGTTCTCACCCAGGTGCAGAAGCTACTGTTGGATCACCTTGACCAGCAGGTGCCCCTGCCTCCCAGCTACTGTGAGTGTTGGCTGCTAAGAATTCCCTGCTCCAGAGCATTCACCTGCTCTTCTGGACATGCTTGAGAATCGCAAATGACTCTTTAATATGGGGTTTCAAAAGGCCAGCCACCTGTGCCTGAACTCAGTGATTTTATTCACAGTCCAGAGCTCCCCATGAAATCAGGCTGAGGCCCAATTCCAGCTGTGACAACATGGTTGTTCAGCTCCTTCCCCTGCCCTGTTTTGCTTCCTTCACCTCCCTATTGTCTTGAAAGTGAAGTCTCTAAGTTGTGTCCGACTCTTTGCAACCCCATGGACTGTAGCCTACCGGCTCCTCTGTCCATGGGATGTTCTGAGCAAAGGTACTGAAGTGGGTTGCCATTTCCTTCTCCATTGTCTTAAAACCCACCTTCAATAAATCAAGTGCTTCCAGGGACCCTAACATTAAATACCAAGTCCATATGCAAGAGATGTAAGTGTCAGAGAACAATTTGTAACATCCTACATCTTCATTCATTCCACTTTAGTCTCCATGCAAATGTGTATTTGAGACAAGAGAGCTTTGTGTGTTTCTGTTGGAAGCAGATGACTGTGCTCTCTTTGTCTGCTAGTATAGAAGGTTTCCCAATTTTTCTGCTTAGCCGCATGCTTTCTGATTTGTCCTTCGAATTATGCAGTGTCTTTTCTTTATATTTTTCCTAAAATCAAATAAACCCCAGATTTCTGGTGTGGTCATAATTAATGGAACAAAGACCTGAAGGTACAAATGTGGATTTTAAGTCACATTTAATAGGAGTTTAGGTGGTTCTCCTGCCTTCTGTCTTCAGTTTTCCTGATGTGCAGTAAAGAGCCCACTACCAGCCGCTAAGACCATAATCAACATGGCAGATTAAGGGCCTCGGCAGGTATACAGTGACAGAAAGCTCATGGATTCCCTTGCTTAAGATTCTTTGGCTGTCAGCGACAGAAATGACTCTGCCTTGCTTAAGCAAGGGGGTTTCTATTGATAAGGAAGGGGTGTGCAAAGGCCTGGATGGCAGGTGCACAGAAACAGAGTAGAGGATGCCGCCTGGTCTGGCTTAGGTGCACCGAGGAACACTTCTTCCCTCTGCTGTCAAGAGTCAGGGATCTGGGAAAGAGTCCAGCTAGCCAAACTGAGGTTATGGTCCCACTGTTTGACTGTTCTGGGCCAATGAGAGTAGAGATCTTGGGACAGGGTTGTCTGACCTTAACTGTACATTAAAATCACAGGTGGGGAGCTTATAAAAACCTGATCCTTAGGTCATGCCACAGACTAATTAAATCAGAATACCCAGAGGTGGGGCCAAGATGTTTGATATTTTTGAAACTCTCTAAGAGACTTCATTGCATAACTTGTGTAGCCAAGACTGTAAAATACTGATCTAGAGGGAAAGCCTTCAGAGAGCACTTCAAATTCTTTTGTAGGAGGGCAGGCTACAATCCTTACCATCCTAGCATGACTCTTCCAAGCTGGACAGAAGGCACCTTCCCCAAACAGAATAGGGTTACACTAAGAAGAAGGCAGATGGATACTGAATGGCCAGTCCATCAGTCAGTAAACACAAAGATCCATTGCACTTGCAATCAAATCAAACATGATTCCAGAGATTAGAGCAAGCTCTGGCATATAATATATGTTTCATAAATATTTGTTGAATAAGTGAATAAATAAACAGCAAGAGGTTCTCAAAATGTCATATATAATTCCACCAATAAAATTACTGATTTTTCTTATTTAAACAGAGAAAATCTCTATTAGAGATTAAAAGGAGTAAACCTTTTCAAGAGAGAATGAAACAAAGACATGTGGGGGAATCAAGTGCTGCATCCATGAGAAATGGTTAGGAAATGTATGGGATCTATTAAGCCCTATACTTTTCTACTAGATACTAGTCTTTGTTTACCATCATCTTTGAAGAATAGTTTCTGCTTGTGTCAGCTTATAATACTACAATTTTTTGTTTACATTTTCAAAACATCCATCTGCTTTGATTGGTCAAATAAAAGCCATTTGTTTCAATACTCTAACACCTTGGTGCTCAGAGTGTGGTTGGAGGACCATCACTGTCTCTCAGAAGTGTGTTAGGAATAACAGAATTTGGAGCCTCATCCCTAATTTATTCAATCAGCACATGCATTTTAATAAGACCCACCGGAAAATCATAAACATATTAAAGTGTGAAGATAACTAGCCTAGCCCACATGGCTCCATATGCCTAAATTAGCCAACTTTACCCATCATTCAGACCAGGTAGAAAGAAGTTTGGGAACCCTGAACATGGCATCCTTGCTCACTGCTCTCAACTCAAATCCCTTTGATTTTCTCAAGACAAAGGGCGAATGAATGCAGAGAGGCTCTGGCTTCTGTTGAGGTCCTAGACATGAATGATGTTGTGAAACTTTGATCTCATAATCTGAGCAAATAAGTGGAGAAGAGCATCAGAAACTAGTCAAGGACTTAAAACAGATTCTGGGGAGGAAACTTGGTATACAGAAACCTATATCCCTGAAGGGACTGTTGATGTCAATTCTGGAAGAATGTGCTGGATTTCCAAAAGTCCAAGTAGGAAGTGAGCAAGTAAGCTGGGTATTTCCTTCCTTGAGATGGGGGAGGTGGGAAATGCCAGTCTGCCTAGTTCTATCCATGTAGTCCATCAAGGTAGAGATCTCTCTGCTTTCCACTGCCTGTAAATTTAAAATATTAAGATTCAAGCTGAATCAAAAAAAACACATCCATAGGTATACCATGGGGAGAAATCTTGATCTCTAAGGAAAAAGAGCAAGTATGCAAACACTCTTAAAGGTGAAAAAAGTAATCTTCTATGAAAGAATGTCTTATCACCAACATTAGATTGAAGAGGCTGGTTGGTAGAGCATCTACTTATACCCAGCTAAACTATCATTAATCTCTCCATGTGAACAAAAGTTATAATAGAAGAGGAAAGAATTTGGAGAGTGCATCACTTAAGAACCTAATCTGAGAAAAGTACTGAAAAGTCTCTATTCCAACAACAAATGAGAAAATTCAGAAACCTGAAGAGATAAAAATGTGATCAATAATTATATATAATATGTATGGTGCATGTACATATGTGCACATATGCATATATATACATGATAAATACAAGTTCATATATAGTATTAAGCTATGTAGATAAATATTCAAAAATAATAGAAATTTATATAGCAGCATGTAATATCAGAAATTAATGACACCAAGTCAGAAGGACGTATTTAAGAAAAAGTTAACATTTAACAAGTTAGTAAGTACTACACTTTATCTCTCAAGCCAATGAGTAATGGTTACCAAAGAGGCAACAAAAAGATTTCAACATCTTTCTAGGGAAAGAAAAAAATGAAGGGAAGGAGAATAGAAATAGGCTTATAAAATCTCATTTTTTTGGAGTAAAGTGAGGCAGGAAGAATGATTTTTCTTCCCAAGAGGGAGAGGGAATCTCCTTTTTTAAGAATACTAGACATTGTTATACAATCATTTAGATCAAGAGAATAGCTATTAATTATCAATGACAAGGACAAATATAGCAGACTTTTCAAATTAGCAAAGAGGAAAAGCAAATAAACAGGAGCAATAATACACAGAAGAAACAACATTCTATCTAATAGTAAACATAAAATAAGATCAAAGCAATACACCCAGCATATCAGTCACTGTATAAAGCATAAAAGAAGAGTAATCTATCATGAAAAGACAGGAAACACATTTCTTTATAATAAACCACAGCCAGACGTTATATATAAGGAAACTTCTCAAAATAATTCTGAAATAATACAAAGATAAATGGAGTGAGCAAAGAGATATCAGAAAACTGAAACAAAATGGAAGCAAAAGTGGCAATATTAATATCAGGAAAGTGTAATTTAAAGGTAAAAGGACCAAACAGGATCAAAAGAGATAATATAGAATGATAAATGGCAAACTGTAGAAGTAGCAGCAGTTATAAATGAGATGAGCCAATGACCGTAGCTACTCAATACTTACATTTATTTTGAAAGAAATAAAAACTTGCTAGAAATACAATGGCGGAAACACTAATGTGCCTCTCTTACAACCAAAGGATCTAGTTTAAAAAAAGGTCAAAAACTAAAAAATACAATTAATAAGCAAGTCAGTATGTCACTTCATTATTGAATGTACTTTTAAAATAGTCATTGAAAATTTTAAAGGTTGGTCGTATATATGGCCACTGAGGGGAAAAATAGAAAAATGTGTAAGTAGACAGTTTTTATACACGGCATTCTCTGTCAGAAGCAAATAAAATTAAAAAGAAAAAATAAATGGTAACCAGTAAGATTTTAATGACTTGACAATGAAGCAGCCTGCTTCTAGATAATCTTTGATCAAAAAGGAAATTAAAACTTGCCTCGAAAGTAATGAAAAAGAACATTCCGAACAACAAAACCTACAGAACTCATCAAAAGCTATATTCAGAGGAAAATTTATAGCCTTAATTGCCTTCAATATTAAAAAAGAAAGCTGGTGATAAAAGTAATTTTTCACCTGAAAACTGAAGTACAAAGGCAAAATCAAGCAACACTTAAGAAAAGGAAATTTTATACTGTTTTAACATGGGAAAAAGTAGGGAAAAGGACAAATTAAAATGATTCTGATAAAGGAAAAGAGCAAAACCAAAGCAAAGGGAACCAAGGGAAGAGTGAGCCACAGCCACAGTACAAAGGAGATTAGCAGCATCATAAAAATACTACATGCAAGTTGATGACTACAAAAAAAAAGAATTATTTTTAAGCAAAATATTTCTAGCTCACCAATTTTTCATGATTTCTACTGTATTTTACCAGTTTACTGTCCTTTTAAAGTATCACATTTTGATCAACCATCTCTTTCCTGCCCAACTCCCACCCTTGATGGACTTTTTCCTTCAATCAAGGATCATTTTAGTTTCACTGGTGGAATGTAGGTGGAGGACACTTTGTTTATTCCAGCTCAGATTCAATAGGGGTAGATTTTGTACTTTCACTCTCACACCCTACTTCTAGGCTCTTAAAGCATTTCTCTCTTGTACCCCATTTAGCCCATACATGGCATCACTCTCTTTTAATATCTCAAATTTCTTTCACATTAAATATAGTAACACTTTTTGAAATTTTAGATTGTAGAGAAAATCTTTATATGAAAAGTAAAATAAATAGTTCTGATAAACTGAAAGGAAGTTTTCTGCTAGTTTTTTTTTGGGGGGGGTTGTTGTTGTTTTCTTTCTTTTTTTAATTTTTGGCTATGTGGTGCGGCATGTGGGATCTTAGTTTCCTGATCAGTGATGAACCCTGTGCCCCCTGTAGTGGAAGCACAGAGTCTTAAACACTGGAACACCAGGGAATTCCTTCCACTAGTTTTTAATTATTGAACACATTTCATAGGCACTAGATAACAGCTGTATTATCTCACAACTTACTCTTTAAAAAAGTTAAAATAGTCTCTTTATCCAGATAGAGAAAAGCCAATATAATCAATATTAAATGTGTTTGCCCTTTGCATCAGTAAGCATTTGCTGTGTAACAAACTGTCCCCAAATGAGTAACTTAAAACAACAGCCAATTATTTAGCCCACAGCTCTGTGAATCTGCCGTCAGGGCTGGGTTTGACTTGGTTAGGGGGCTCTGCTTCTCTTACTGGGTTTTCTCCATACCCATGGTCAGCTGATGCTCAGCTCTGCTCTCTGTCTAGGGATCTGGCTGAGGCAACTGGGTTGATTCAACTCTCGCCCACATGATTGCCAATCTTCTAGAAGACTAATTCATTCTTATTCACAAGTGCATTGGTCACGGTTCCAGTAGAGACTCATAGGGAGCTGAGGCACAGATGTGGGCCTGGCACAGTTTTATTCGCTTAGCCCCGTTCCATTCAATTGCTCTCCCTCGTGCTTCTCCAGCCAGGAGTAACACACCAATCCCTGTGCCTCCCACCTTTAAATTCAGGTTTTCCAAGTGGTGGCCCCCTCCTCACCTAGCTTCATGCTTATCTCCCCCAAGAGGTGGGGGGTGATGCACACTCCCCAAGCAATTCTCTCCAGGTAAAGCCACAGTAGCAGCCTTTCTCATCTCTCTTTGTCTCCTTTTCTCCATATACGAGTAATATGCTAGTTTCTTGTTTTTCTTAATTTGGGTTCCCCCAGAAGCATTAGGAGATGTGAGTGCAAGAAGATTAATTAAGGATGTGATCCCAAGAATCTAAGAGGCAGGAAGAGAGACAGGGAGGAGTGGGAAGCCAGAATAGGCTGTGTTTCCAATGCAGTTATGACTATGGGAAAGAATTCTGAGTCAGGGTACGACACAGACCTCCAAGTTGCCCCACCTGGGGGTGAGGGAGCTGGTGCAGGCCTGCAACACTCCATCTGTGTATGAATACACCATTTATACAATCAACCTATTGTTATTGAAGGTACTCTATGTGAGCTGTGCCTAATTCCCTGATACTTCCAAGGTGCTATGTGTACTTTCAGGCAGAGGAGGCACCAGAAGCCAGAGAAAACCATCAGACAAGGAAGGCAGGTGCTGGACAGAGTCCAGAACACAGCAACAGCTTCTGGCTGTCCTATTGTCTTATGTAGATAGTGTGGCAACTTCATTAGACTTAAAAACAACAGGAAATGTTGGTTTTAGCATTCTATTACAGATGTTATGCACTCAAACGGCATTCTCTTAGCCTCATCCTCTTTCAGAAATATGTCTTTTCCTTCTAGCCAGTCTGTATTATTTTTTACCAGTTACACATTGTTTCTTTCCCTGTCTTCAGAAAGCTTTGAAAACTAAAGTTAAGATTCATTGTCTCCTCCCTTTCTTCTTCCTATCTTCTCTCTTATCATCCATTTGCTCATGCCGATATCTTCTCCTCTGATATATGTCTCACATATACTACAGGGACTGGCCAGTAGTAGAGGTTCAACAAGTATTTCTGGAATAAAAGAATTAATAAGTGAGCTTCATTATTTTTTTGCAACCAAGCATCAGGGCATTTTCCATGACAATACCAGATATAAAATATCCTTCCGCTTCCTCTTCTCAGCTCCCTGGAGAGGCGCAACCTCTCATTACCTGAAAGTTTGTGTTAGTTTTAACCAGAGGTTTATCATGGAAGAAATTCAACCTGACACTTCCCATTTGTCATAGTCCTTCTATTTCCTGCAACTTTAAAACTGGTGTGTGTGTGTGTGTGTGTTTTCTGCAGGTCTATGCCTATCACTTTCCATTTTGAAAGCACCAGTTACCAAGCATCTTATGCATTGTACTCTAGGAATAACACACTCTCTATATTATCTATATATAATATAATATATATTATATAATAATATACTCATTATACTCTAGGAATAAAGAACTGCTTTTCTCTCTACTTTCCCTCTTCCTCTTTCCTTCTCTCTTTCAGAAATAGACACAGACACACAGCAGTTGAATCATGAATTTTCATACTGTTCTCTCTGCCAGGAATTTCATTCCTCTAGTCATCGTCTATACACCTCAATTGCTTTTTAGCACACTTTCTATTGAGGTGAAACACCCACATGGAAAAAGCAAATAAATCATCGAGTATAGCTGGGAGAATTTTCCCAAGGGATGTGGAGCCAGAGCGCCTTCCTCAGACGCACCTTCAGCCTCTCTCTGCTGAGGGCTCCTGGCCCTTCCCGTAGCCCGCTGACAACCTCACTAAGAGTCATTCTCCTCCGTGGTCCTCAACCAGGTATGGAAGATCCCAAACATCACTTGTGAAAGGCAATAAGGCTACACTGCTCAGCTTTCTGGCCATATTTTTAGTTCTGTTCTCAGGTTCGGAATGTTACCTGCTTACTTTCTAGCTCCATCCTCTGTCTTCCTGTCTATTGTCTGATCCTTCATTATATAAGGTCCCCTGTTTTCTGTCATTTCTTTGAATGTGCAGCATGTGTGGTAATTCACTTGGAGGGTCCTCTGTTTCAGAGAAAGTCTCCCAGGGGCATCTTCAGATCTTTGCATATAACATTCATTTCACCATTTCGGAGAGTAAGTACCACGATCTCTCAGTCTGCTTCACCATCTAGGCCCATCTCTCTATTCTGAGCCTAGAACAGAGCTTGACTCATTGCCTGTACTCGAATATTTGCTCAGTGAATATGGAATGGAGCTTTGCCTGCTTTCCACATGGAGACCTTTGGCTTCTCCCTGATCTTTGGATGAGAGCAACTCTCTTCCAACATTCAATTACTGAAAAACATTCAGATAGCTTTTTCGGGTAGGAGTCTGCAAGGGGTGATTAGGTGAATACATGGAGAAATGTGAGTGACAGAAAAGAAAATCCAGGAGTGTAAAAATCACTATTCTGTTTTGGAATATTTTTCTAGTCATTTTCTAGTTTCTGTCCTAAGAATCTTCTATCAGCTGTAAATATCTACACCCTTCCCAACACAAACACATACACAGCTATCCACACACCCAGTTAGCATCATGCTTTAAGTCACCACTGATGAGTCCTTATGATGCTGTTGGCTACTTCTCATGAATCCTCACTGCCTTAGCTCTAGGCCAGTTCTCCAGAGTAAGCATGCAGTCCACAAAAAAGAACGACAATAAAGGTAATGTGCTTAAAGTATGTTTTGTTTAGCCCCCTGCCCCGACTGCTGCACCAAGCCAAAGAATACATTTAAGGAGGCTAACTTCTCCTTTTCTGACTTCCACCACGTTCCATTCATTTGTCATTCCCCCAAATCCTCCCATTTATTTTCAAAGAGTATAGCACCCCGCTTTACTAGTTTAACACTAGTTAGAACCTGAGTGTTTCTGTATTTACTCATGACATCTTCCCTTGAATTTATTTGCATGTTACATTTAGCTAATATTCTTTATTGTCTGTGGCCATGGGCTTCAGCAATCATCAATGGATCTAGCTGGGGTCTTGTAATTGTCAAACCTCTCTTCTCTACCCTCATGCTGATGGGTTTCAGGAGGGAAAATGGAAAAAAGCCATTATTTCACCATCTTTTCTTGAAAGTTTTAGTTAATATTTTAAAATATCTTTTTAATTGCTAAGATGCTCTGATTTGAATACTCTTACATCACAGCTGAATTCTATTTCCCTTGTGGGAAATAGGAAGAGCTCATCAGTAAATAAAAGCATTTCACAAGCTATGTTCAAAGGAAGTTTTGAAGTGAACACTGTCTGATCCTCAGCCATATTCTTAGGACAGCTCTTTAACCAGTGATCCAGAAGGGGCTGAATAGTAACTTCTGAGCTTTACAATTCTGTGAAGTTACCTCTTATCTTTGAGTAATACTTTTCTCTGTCTATATTTATATCCTCATAGGGTGCAATTAGTCATTCGGAAACTACAAATCAGATTGTTGGGAGGAGAAGCTGAGTCAGCCATCCATCATAGACCTGTTCTAGAATCTAGAAGGGGAAGCAGAAAATCAGAGTGCTGGATTTTGGGAATGTCATTTCTCAAGCTCCTACTTGGAGCCAACCTGTCCATAGATGGTTCTATGCCCTGAAAAAATCCTTCATCTGATGAAAACCTGATATATAAATGGGCCCAATATGGCCCAATGGTCACAGTTCTGTGTGGGCATACTTCCTCTGCCCTCTCTGGCTCCTCTCCTGTATCACACCTGGATGTTCACTGCTACCTCTACAAGGACTCCTGCAGGGATCTTCTGAAGAAAAAAGTTCTAGTGTACAAGTTTTTCCCCAAACTGGGTTCTATAGAGTGCTGAGGTCACGTGAAGATGTTCCCTGGAACTTGAGAGGCACTCAGGGGAAAACTGTGTGAGCCTCCAGGTCACATCAGACCAGAGAATATAACTTTGCCTTATCTGTCCTATATATGGAATTATTTACATCATTCTGATTTAAAAACAAAAGATTACTTGATAAAGAGANCTGAAGAAAAAAGTTCTAGTGTACAAGTTTTTCCCCAAACTGGGTTCTATAGAGTGCTGAGGTCACGTGAAGATGTTCCCAGGAACTTGAGAGGCACTCAGGGGAAAATTGTGTGAGCCTCCAGGTCACATCAGATCAGAGAATATAACTTTGCCTTATCTGTCCTATATATGGAATTATTTACATCACTCTGATTTAAAAACAAAAGATTACTTGATAAAGAGAAGTCAATAAAGATTAAGCTTCTGCAACCCAGATAATGTGTAATTGCATCAGCTATCCACAGCACAAAACTCTTAATGTGGGGAATCTCTATTACATATACTGTGGCTAATAATGTGGCTAATAATTCTCAAACAGAGCAATTTCATTTTATCTTCTGTCCTTTCCATCAATGAACTTTCCATCAATGAATTAATCAAATCAATGGCTTTTTCTCCTCCCCCTGAGGATTTCGATTGGCTGCCAGTGTTCTAAAGCCTCTGCTGCTGCTGCTAAGTCGCTTCAGTCGTGTTCGACTCTGTGCGACCCCATAGAAGGCAGCCCACCGGGCTCCGCTGTTCCTAGGATTCTCCAGGCAAGAACACTGGAGTAGGTTGCCATTTCCTTCTCCAATGCCTGAAAGTGAAAAGTGAAAATGAAGTTGCTCAGTCGGTGCTCAGTCGTGTCCGACTGTTCACGACCCCATGGACTGCAGCCTACCCGGCTCCTCCTCCATGGGATTTTCCAGGCAAGAGTACTGGAGTGGGTTGCCATTGCCTTCTCCGTCTAAAGCCTCTGAAAGGCATATAATTGGATGAAAGGGGACTAGGAATGGAAGGGAGTATTTTCTAGCTGCAGTCATAACAGATGGATACCTCCCCACCCACTCATTACTCACTAAGGACATTGGTAGTAGTCGGTCAAAGTCAAAATTAAAATCAGCTTTGTTCTGGATATAGCATAAGGCTCAAAGTTGGGTATAATAGTCAATGGTTCTGAAAATGTTCAGGATGGTGGGGAAGACATCTTTGACCAAAGTGTCTCAAACTCATCACAAAGACAAGAACCTAAACACCTAAAATCTGACGTTACTCTCTTGCTGTTATTGATTCTGTAGAATATATGGCATGTTTGCTACTTTCACACCCACTCTACACTCAAGATTATTGAACTTCAGTAGATACTCTCCTCTAAATATAAATAGAAGCAGCATTTACAGGCTGTAGATAAAACATTACAATGTTCCCTGAAAATATGCTCAAAGGCTACAGTTAAATATTAAGTGGCCTAAAATAGTTTCACAGTGTTAAAAAAAAAAAACAAAAAAAACAAAAACTAGACTGAGTGTTTATTATCAGCCAGAATATGAGAAATTTTGCTTTAACTGGGGATGGAGAGGTGTGTGTGTATACGTGTTCATCGTAGCTCTTAAACTGAATATAGTGTGCACCGAATTGTAAAACGAACGAAGAAACACACTATACTCTTCATGTCAACCAAATGCTGGGAGACTAAAGGTCACTGACGATCCATTTGAACAGGTGGGCATGGGATTTTTCTGCCAAGGGGATGGACCTGCGAGCAACAAATGCTGATCCCTACCCCTTCCTAGTTCCAACTAGTGAGAGTGTGTTTGTTGGCTTCTGACTTCAGCTCAGAACTGAATGTGGGTGTTTTGGGGGCTGAGCTGGTGAGCTGGCTGAGTGAAAAGGTTGATTCATATAGACACACACCCACACATATCCACATACATAGAGGCATCCAGGGATAAATCAGGTGTCACCTCATAGGACCCTGGTTCTGTTTCCATTTCCATATTTTTAGGCAGGGAAGAGGGGAATAAGAAAGAAGAGGAGCAAGTTTTCCTATAATCTGCTTGCAAATAGAGTAGCCCATCCTTAACCACAGTGAAAGGGCATCCATAAATAAAGCTTTCATGAGTGGTTTGTGGCTTCCTTAAGTACACATACACAAAAATAGAATACATAGTTTTGTGTTTTTTTTTAAGTTTTGTGTACATACAAAAATATTTTTAAATTCTAGTATATTTATATTTTCTTCTAAAAATGTAATATCCCTCTGTCTTTCAAATTGTGTTGTTTCTTGGTATTTATTTGAGATATCATACAGAATTAATTGAGTGGCCTGCTTGGGAATCTGTGGTTAATCAAAACTCTTGACAATTAGTCTTCTTTTGAAGATTATTTGATGAGGAAAGCAAGATGCACTGATACCAAGTAGAGGCTGAGCTTTAACATAATGAAAAATGATCAGTCTTAGCTTTTGATGTAATTGACACGTTGCTGCTGCTATGTCTACCCAAATTTAATGACACCCAAGGAGGTATTAAAACATTAGTTTTATCCTCCAGGGTTTCCATCTGGCCCAACTGGAATCTTCTATGATCTAGCATTGCAGAAATGAAGACGTGGACATTTTAGGGGTGAGCAGAACTGGGTGTGACATTGTCTGTTCCAAATATAGGCTGTTTCGCTGTGGGTAAAACCAATAGCCAATCCAAACTTCAGTTCCTCCTCTGTAAAATGGGAGTCATAATGTACTGTCTGGATAATCTATCCATTGATGTGATGAGTTATTAAATTCTGCTACTATCATTGTACTATTGTCAATTTCTTCCTCAATGCCTGCTAATATTTGCTTTACATATTTAGATGCTCTTATGTTAACAAATACATGTTCTTTTTCTGTTGATCTCTTTGTCATTATATAAGGCCCTTCCTTGCTTTCATTGTAGACTTTGTTTTAAAATCTTGTCTGAGTATTACCACCTCAGTTTCTTTGTCATTTCAATTTGCATGAAATCTTTTTCCACTCCCTCACTTTTAGTCTCTGTGTGTATTTACGTCCAAGTTGAGTCTCTTGTAAGCAGCATATAAATGTCTTGTTAGTTTTAATCTAATCAACATCTTTTGACTGGAATCCATTGACACTTAAAGTGATTATTGATAGATATATACTTGCCATTTTGCTACTTATTTTATGATTGTTTTTGTCATTCTTCTCTGTTTTCTTCTTCAAGTTTATTCCCTCTGGTTTAATGGTGTTCTTTAGTGGTATATTTGTATTCCTTTACTTCTAGTTTTTCGGTATGTATGGTAAGTTTTTAAATTGTGGTTATGATGAGGTTCATATTTATTGACCTATATCTTCCTGTTTTAAACTGGTAATCATCTAAATTCAAACATATTCCGAAAGATCTGCATTTTTTTAACCCTCCTTTCTCACNAAAAAAAAAAAAAAAAAACTAGACTGAGTGTTTATTATCAGCCAGAATATGAGAAACCTTGCTTTAACTGGGGATGGAGAGGTGTGTGTGTATACGTGTTCATCGTAGCTCTTAAACTGAATATAGTGTGCATCGAATTGTAAAACGAACAAAGAAACACACTATACTCTTCATGTCAACCAAATGCTGGGAGACTAAAGGTCACTGACGATCCATTTGAACAGGTGGGCATGGGATTTTTCTGCCAAGGGGATGGACCTGCGAGCAACAAATGCTGATCCCTACCCCTTCCTAGTTCCAACTAGTGAGAGTGTGTTTGTTGGCTTCTGACTTCAGCTCAGAACTGAATGTGGGTGTTTTGGGGGCTGAGCTGGTGAGCTGGCTGAGTGAAAAGGTTGATTCATATAGACACACACCCACACATATCCACATACATAGAGACATCCAGGGATAAATCAGGTGTCACCTCATAGGACCCTGGTTCTGTTTCCATTTCCATATTTTTAGGCAGGGAAGAGGGGAATAAGAAAGAAGAGGAGCAAGTTTTCCTATAATCTGCTTGCAAATAGAGTAGCCCATCCTTAACCACAGTGAAAGGGCATCCATAAATAAAGCTTTCATGAGTGGTTTGTGGCTTCCTTAAGTACACATACACAAAAATAGAATACATAGTTTTGTGTTTTTTTTTAAGTTTTGTGTACATACAAAAATATTTTTAAATTCTAGTATATTTATATTTTCTTCTAAAAATGTAATATCCCTCTGTCTTTCAAATTGTGTTGTTTCTTGGTATTTATTTGAGATATCATACAGAATTAATTGAGTGGCCTGCTTGGGAATCTGTGGTTAATCAAAACTCTTGACAATTAGTCTTCTTTTGAAGATTATTTGATGAGGAAAGCAAGATGCACTGATACCAAGTAGAGGCTGAGCTTTAACATAATGAAAAATGATCAGTCTTAGCTTTTGATGTAATTGACACGTTGCTGCTGCTATGTCTACCCAAATTTAATGACACCCAAGGAGGTATTAAAACATTAGTTTTATCCTCCAGGGTTTCCATCTGGCCCACCTGGAATCTTCTATGATCTAGCATTGCAGAAATGAAGACGTGGACATTTTAGGGGTGAGCAGAACTGGGTGTGACATTGTCTGTTCCAAATATAGGCTGTTTCGCTGTGGGTAAGACCAATAGCCAATCCAAACTTCAGTTCCTCCTCTGTAAAATGGGAGTCATAATGTACTGTCTGGATGATCTATCCATTGATGTGATGAGTTATTAAATTCTGCTACTATCATTGTACTATTGTCAATTTCTTCCTCAATGCCTGCTAATATTTGCTTTACATATTTAGATGCTCTTATGTTAACAAATACATGTTCTTTTTCTGTTGATCTCTTTGTCATTATATAAGGCCCTTCCTTGCTTTCATTGTAGACTTTGTTTTAAAATCTTGTCTGAGTATTACCACCTCAGTTTCTTTGTCATTTCAATTTGCATGAAATCTTTTTCCACTCCCTCACTTTTAGTCTCTGTGTGTATTTACGTCCAAGTTGAGTCTCTTGTAAGCAGCATATAAATGTCTTGTTAGTTTTAATCTAATCAACATCTTTTGACTGGAATCCATTGACACTTAAAGTGATTATTGATAGATATATACTTGCCATTTTGCTACTTATTTTATGATTGTTTTTGTCATTCTTCTCTGTTTTCTTCTTCAAGTTTATTCCCTCTGGTTTAATGGTGTTCTTTAGTGGTATATTTGTATTCCTTTACTTCTAGTTTTTCGGTATGTATGGTAAGTTTTTAAATTGTGGTTATGATGAGGTTCATATTTATTGACCTATATCTTCCTGTTTTAAACTGGTAATCATCTAAATTCAAACATATTCCGAAAGATCTGCATTTTTTTAACCCTCCTTTCTCACATTTTCTGTTTTTGGAGTCATATTTTACATCTTTATGTTTGTGAACTCTTAACTGTTTGTTGTAGCCATAACTGATTTGATAAGTTTTGTCTTTTAATCCTTGTACTAGCTTATTGAAGTGGTTGGTCCATAGCCTTTACTATATATTTGCCTTTACTAGATACTTGCATGGTAGTTGAGTTGCTCAGTTGTGTCAGACTCTTGTGACCCCAAAGACTGTAGCCCGCCAGACTCCTCTTTCCAGGCAAGAGTACTTGAACAGGTTTCCTTCTCCAGGGGATCTTCCTGACCAAGGACTCAAACCTGGGTCTCCTGCATTGGCAGGCATATTCTTTACTGACAACTACAGTTTGCCTTTACTAATGGGGCTTTTCCTTTCTTATAAATTCTTACTTCTTGCAGCCTTTTCTTTTCCATTAAAAGAAGACCTTTTTAAATCCTTTTTGTATGGTTGGTTTAGTATTGATGAATTTTTTTTTAGGTTTTGCTTCTCTGAGAACTTTATCTCCTCTCCAATTCTGAACAATAATCTTCCTGGGTAGCGTGTCCTAGGTTGAAAACGCCCCTCTTTCAACACTTTAAATATATTATGTTACTCCCTTCTGGCTTGCAAAATGTCTGTGGGGCACTCAGCTGATAGCTCTATGGGGGTTCTCTTGCTACATGTCCCTTTTGTTTTCTCTTTTGCCTTTAAAATTCTCTTTCACTTTTGCCATTTTAATTATGATCTGTCTTGCTATGAGTCTATTAGGGTTCATCCTGTTTGGAGCCCGCTATTCTACCTGTACCAGGATATCTGTTTTCTTTGGCTTTGAGAAGTTTTCAACCGTAATGTCATCAAATACATTTTTTACCTTTTCTATTTCTCTTCTCCTCTGGAATTCTTATAATGCAAATGTGAGTACGTCTGATGTTGTCCCAGAGGTCCCTTAAACTATCATTTTGTTTAACATTCTCTTTCTGATGAAATCAGGTGAAACACAGCTACGTATACCAGCCGTGAGGAGTCACCTTGTGTGGCGGCACCCCTGTATAGTCTGCGTGGCTTTGATGGGAGAGCTGGATCTGACATGACCATGGGTCACGTCTTCATCTGGAGTGTGATGGCAGCTGTCACCTTCGTGGGGGGTGGGGGTAGAGATGAAGGGGCTAGAGCAAAAGCTAGGGAAAACCTGGACTTTTCCTATGCTCAGCGGCCGTCATTGCCCTAAGGTTGGGGGGGGAGGGTGTTCCAGGGTGCTTGAACAGAAGCCTTGAGGATTGAACCAAGCTGGTTCAGTGCCATCTATGTGTGTGCTCTCTCCATCTCCAACAGGAGCACCTTTACCCCAGAGGGAAGCAGCACTGGAGCTTCTAGTGGCGTGAAGTGGGCACTGGTGCAGCCAGGGTGAATGCTGGGACTGTCCTGGCACACTAGCCAGAGTTCCAAGGCCACCGATTCACTGCCTCCTTGCACACCAGCAGTGGCCATGCTTGCCCTGTTCAGATGCAAGGCTGGGTCTAAGCAGGCGCCATGCCCTCCCCCACCCCGCTCAGGTGTGCACTTTCTTCAGTGATGGCAGCCTGTGCCCTAGTGGGGAGCTCTGCTGGCGCAATAAGGGCCTGAGCAGCACCAGCTGTGGGCTGCGGCATGTGCTGGGCAGTAGAAGGAAACTGGCTAGAGCCCTGGGCTCTTCTCAATCTTCTTCTTCCACCTTGTTCCTGGGAGTAAGTAGGCAAGTGTGTGAGCTCTTCACAGGCAGATTCTCTGTTTATTACAGCCCCCTGGTAAGTCCCACTATTTTTCACACCAGCTACATGGGCTAATTTTTCCATTGTTGGAACCTAGGACTGTGGAATCTAATAAGTGACTCAAGGTCCTCACTGCTCAGGGAGGATCCATCCCATGGGAGGATCCCCATGGGATGAGCCCATGACACCCCCCTGACCTCCTGGGACACGGGTTCCAAACTGATCACTTCTCTTCCCTTCCCATGCTACTTTGTGCGGACATTTCCTTTACACTCTTGGTTGTGGAAGAGTCTTCCTGCTAGCGTCCAGATTGTTTTCAGTGAGGATAGCTCCACCTGCACATGTATGCTGGGTGTGTTCTTGGGGCAAGGTGAACTCAGTATCCTCCTGCTTCATCATGCTGATCCCTCATCCATTAGCCATGTTGTAATACTTTTTATCCTAATTATTTTTAATTTATATTTTCTGATCTTTGCTATCAACTAATAACATTAATATGACCTGGTTAGCTCTACCTTGAATAGAAGTTCCTATGATGGTGTGGAATCTCTGAGTGCTCAGCTCTCTAAGCAAAGTCAGAGCCTCTCTGCCTCTCCCACCTGACCAAAAGGAAAGTGCTATTATTAAACTACCCAGAGTCCAGACCAGCAGAACTCTTCCTGGGAAATGTCTTCTTTCCTTAGGAGAGAGGATTGGTATCTGAGCTTAGGAGGAAAGGTTGGAAGAAAGGCTATCAAATAGCCTTAGGAAGGAGCATCTCCTAGTGTGTGCATCCTGAATCTTACTAGATGTTTGACCTCGAGTAAATTACTTACCATATTTGTANGGGTGTTCCAGGGTGCTTGAACAGAAGCCTTGAGGATTGAACCAAGCTGGTTCAGTGCCATCTATGTGTGTGCTCTCTCCATCTCCAACAGGAGCACCTTTACCCCAGAGGGAAGCAGCACTGGAGCTTCTAGTGGCGTGAAGTGGGCACTGGTGCAGCCAGGGTGAATGCTGGGACTGTCCTGGCACACTAGCCAGAGTTCCAAGGCCACCGATTCACTGCCTCCTTGCACACCAGCAGTGGCCATGCTTGCCCTGTTCAGATGCAAGGCTGGGTCTAAGCAGGCGCCATGCCCTCCCCCACCCTGCTCAGGTGTGCACTTTCTTCAGTGATGGCAGCCTGTGCCCTAGTGGGGAGCTCTGCTGGCACAATAAGGGCCTGAGCAGCACCAGCTGTGGGCTGCGGCATGTGCTGGGCAGTAGAAGGAAACTGGCTAGAGCCCTGGGCTCTTCTCAATCTTCTTCTTCCACCTTGTTCCTGGGAGTAAGTAGGCAAGTGTGTGAGCTCTTCACAAGCAGATTCTCTGTTTATTACAGCCCCCTGGTAAGTCCCACTATTTTTCACACCAGCTACATGGGCTAATTTTTCCATTGTTGGAACCTAGGACTGTGGAATCTAATAAATGACTCAAGGTCCTCACTGCTCAGGGAGGATCCATCCCATGGGAGGATCCCCATGGGATGAGCCCATGACACCCCCCTGACCTCCTGGGACACGGGTTCCAAACTGATCACTTCTCTTCCCTTCCCATGCTACTTTGTGCGGACATTTCCTTTACACTCTTGGTTGTGGAAGAGTCTTCCTGCTAGCGTCCAGATTGTTTTCAGTGAGGATAGCTCCACCTGCACATGTATGCTGGGTGTGTTCTTGGGGCAAGGTGAACTCAGTATCCTCCTGCTTCATCATGCTGATCCCTCATCCATTAGCCATGTTGTAATACTTTTTATCCTAATTATTTTTAATTTATATTTTCTGATCTTTGCTATCAACTAATAACATTAATATGACCTGGTTAGCTCTACCTTGAATAGAAGTTCCTATGATGGTGTGGAATCTCTGAGCGCTCAGCTCTCTAAGCAAAGTCAGAGCCTCTCTGCCTCTCCCACCTGACCAAAAGGAAAGTGC
Source organism: Raphicerus campestris (assembly GCA_006410735.1). Lineage (NCBI taxonomy): Eukaryota > Metazoa > Chordata > Mammalia > Artiodactyla > Bovidae > Raphicerus > Raphicerus campestris. Next base: position 300,001 of record SJYW01017284.1, read on the forward strand.
TATTATTAAACTACCCAGAGTCCAGACCAGCAGAACTCTTCCTGGGAAATGTCTTCTTTCCTTAGGAGAGAGGATTGGTATCTGAGCTTAGGAGGAAAGGTTGGAAGAGAGGCTATCAAATAGCCTTAGGAAGGAGCATCTCCTAGTGTGTGCATCCTGAATCTTACTAGATGTTTGACCTCGAGTAAATTACTTACCATATTTGTAACAGGCTGTTTTCATTTTCTAAGTGGAGATAATAAGGTCTACTTCACAGAATTGTTGGAGGTTTAAGTGTGAAAAATCTATAAAATTTAATGCAATGACTAGCATTTTAGCAGCATTCCATAGATAGGTGTTATCGATCATTCTTTATCTAAGCTATTTATGCTTTATTCCTCATATATCCTAATGGTCTTTTGACTTTGATTGTAAAAATATTTGCCCTTATGTTTTCCCTTTTCCCTTTCTTTTGACCTTACATTTCCCTATTTTTAAATTAATCATTTATTAATTCAGAAAAGAGCTAAGAATTTAGAAAGTTAGAAAGGGTTGCAAAAAAGCCCTATCTATCTCAACCATACACAAACATACACACACACAAATACACACATAATCAAGACAGCCTTGCCATTGGCATTGTGTTAATTCAAATCTTAGTTCACTTCTCAGCTTAACCATTTCCTGTTTGTATAACCATTACTATTGCTTAATCTTATGCAAAATGCAAATGGGTTCATAACTCCAACTCAGTAGTTACAGCTCAATGAGATAATTGCTACTAACCTTGAGTTTCCCAATCTAGAAAACAGGAGTACTAATGATACCAATTTAGCAGAGTTAATAAGACAATAAGCTGGAAATTGACTGTCATACATGAGATCAATAAATAATGGTTGATATGACCCAGTAATCCCACTCCTGGATATATATCTAGAAAAGATGAAAACTCCAATTTGAAAAGATACACACAAACCAGCTGTGTGTATCACAGCACTATTTATAATAGCCAGGACATAGAAATAACTCGTGTTCATCAATAGACAATTGGCTTAAGGAAATGTGATGTGTGTGTGTGTGTGTGTGTGTGTGTGTAATATTTGTTGTTGTTTAGTTGCTAAATTGTGTTTGTGCATGCATGCTCAGTTGTGTCAGACTCTTTGAAACCTCATGGATTATAGCCTGCCAGGCTCCTCTGTCCATGGGAGTATCCTGGCAAGAATGCTAGAGTGGGTTGTCATTTCCTCCTCTAGGGGATCTTCCCAACCCAGGATTGAACCCAGGTCTTCTGTAGCTCCTGCACTGGCAGACTCTTTACCACTGAGCCACCCGGGAAGCCAAAAAGCTGTATCTACTCAGACATAAAAAAGATTGAAATATTGCTGTTTGCAGCCACATAAATAGACCTAGAGAATATCATGCTAAGTGAAGTAAGTCAGAGAAAGACAAATATATGATATCATTTGCATATGGAATCTAAAAAATAATACAAATGAAGCTATATACAAAATGGAAACAGACTCACTGACATAGTAAACAAACTTAATGGTTACCAAAAGGGAAAGGGAGCGGGGAGAGATAAATAAGTATAGGATTAATAGATACAAACCACTATACATAAAATAGATAAGAAACAAGGATTTATTATATAGCACAGGAAACTATATTCAATATTTTGTAATGGCCTATAATGGAAAAATATGAAAAAATAATATTTATATGCATGTATGTATATATGGGCATATATGAATATTATATATATATATATAAAACTGTATCACTTTGCTCTACACTTGACACTAATACAATATTGTAAATCAACTATACTTAAATACAAAGAAAATTAAATAACACATAAAAATAAATGATGGCTGCTATTAGTGTTTGAAACAAATATAGTAATTCTCATTTTATAAAACATTAATTAGGCTCAAGTGAGCTAATATGTAAGAGGCTTTGCACAGTGCAGAAACTCCAAAACTTCTAATTTCTACTTTCTCTTTTTTTTTCCTCTGTGCTTAGTGAATAAATCTACTTAAATGGGTTGATGGGAACACTTGTTGTAGATAACACATGCAATTTGCTGAAATAACAGACTAGGATATTTCTCTTCACTAGTGCTAGCAAGGATGTCTAGCAGACAAAATTTCACTCCAAAATAGACTAAACTGACTCACTGAGGGGACGGTGAAATCCTCTTGACCTCAATTCAACCAACATCACTCCTACCACTGGTGGATGTCAGAACCTAACTGGTTCCCCCTTACTTTTGACTTTGATGCATGTTCAGTCAGTTGAGTCGCTCAGTCGTGTCTGACTCTTTGCAACCCCATGAATCGCAGCACACCAGGCCTCCCTGTCCATCACCAACTCCCGCAGTTTACCCAAACTCAAGTCCATTGAGTTGGTGATGCCATCCAGCCATCTCATTCTCTGTCGTCCCCTTCTCCTGCCCCCAATCCCTCCCAGCATCGGTCTTTTCCAATGAGTCAACTCTTCTCATGAGGTGGCCAAAGTATCGGAGTTTCAGCTTCAGTATCAGTCCTTCTGATGAACATCTAGGACTGATCTCCTTTAGGATGGATGGTTGGATCTTCTTGCAGTCCAAGGGACTCTCAAGAGTCTTCTCCAATACCACAGTTCTAACACATCAATTCTTTGGTATTCAGGTTTCTTCACAGTCCAACTCTCACACCCATACATGACTACTGGAAAAACCATAACCTTGACTAGATGGACCTTAGTCGGTAAAGTACTCTGCTTTTTAATATACTGTCTAGGTTGGTCATAACTTTCCTTCCAAGCAATAAGTGTTGTTTTATTTCATGGCTGCAATCACCATTTGCAGCCCCCCAAAATAAAGTCTGACACT
>SJYW01017284.1:311479-328365 GCA_006410735.1 Raphicerus campestris
ATAGCTCTATGGGGGTTCTCTTGCTACATGTCCCTTTTGTTTTCTCTTTTGCCTTTAAAATTCTCTTTCACTTTTGCCATTTTAATTATGATCTGTCTTGCTATGAGTCTATTAGGGTTCATCCTGTTTGGAGCCCGCTATTCTACCTGTACCAGGATATCTGTTTTCTTTGGCTTTGAGAAGTTTTCAACCGTAATGTCATCAAATACATTTTTTACCTTTTCTATTTCTCTTCTCCTCTGGAATTCTTATAATGCAAATGTGAGTACGTCTGATGTTGTCCCAGAGGTCCCTTAAACTATCATTTTGTTTAACATTCTCTTTCTGATGAAATCAGGTGAAACACAGCTACGTATACCAGCCGTGGGGAGTCACCTTGTGTGGCGGCACCCCTGTATAGTCTGCGTGGCTTTGATGGGAGAGCTGGATCTGACATGACCATGGGTCACGTCTTCATCTGGAGTGTGATGGCAGCTGTCACCTTCGTGGGGGGTGGGGGTAGAGATGAAGGGGCTAGAGCAAAAGCTAGGGAAAACCTGGACTTTTCCTATGCTCAGCGGCCGTCATTGCCCTAAGGTTGGGGGGGGAGGGTGTTCCAGGGTGCTTGAACAGAAGCCTTGAGGATTGAACCAAGCTGGTTCAGTGCCATCTATGTGTGTGCTCTCTCCATCTCCAACAGGAGCACCTTTACCCCAGAGGGAAGCAGCACTGGAGCTTCTAGTGGCGTGAAGTGGGCACTGGTGCAGCCAGGGTGAATGCTGGGACTGTCCTGGCACACTAGCCAGAGTTCCAAGGCCACCGATTCACTGCCTCCTTGCACACCAGCAGTGGCCATGCTTGCCCTGTTCAGATGCAAGGCTGGGTCTAAGCAGGCGCCATGCCCTCCCCCACCCCGCTCAGGTGTGCACTTTCTTCAGTGATGGCAGCCTGTGCCCTAGTGGGGAGCTCTGCTGGCGCAATAAGGGCCTGAGCAGCACCAGCTGTGGGCTGCGGCATGTGCTGGGCAGTAGAAGGAAACTGGCTAGAGCCCTGGGCTCTTCTCAGTCTTCTTCTTCCACCTTGTTCCTGGGAGTAACTAGGCAAGTGTGTGAGCTCTTCACAGGCAGATTCTCTGTTTATTACAGCCCCCTGGTAAGTCCCACTATTTTTCACACCAGCTACATGGGCTAATTTTTCCATTGTTGGAACCTAGGACTGTGGAATCTAATAAGTGACTCAAGGTCCTCACTGCTCAGGGAGGATCCATCCCATGGGAGGATCCCCATGGGATGAGCCCATGACACCCCCCTGACCTCCTGGGACACGGGTTCCAAACTGATCACTTCTCTTCCCTTCCCATGCTACTTTGTGCGGACATTTCCTTTACACTCTTGGTTGTGGAAGAGTCTTCCTGCTAGCGTCCAGATTGTTTTCAGTGAGGATAGCTCCACCTGCACATGTATGCTGGGTGTGTTCTTGGGGCAAGGTGAACTCAGTATCCTCCTGCTTCATCATGCTGATCCCTCATCCATTAGCCATGTTGTAATACTTTTTATCCTAATTATTTTTAATCTATATTTTCTGATCTTTGCTATCAACTAATAACATTAATATGACCTGGTTAGCTCTACCTTGAATAGAAGTTCCTATGATGGTGTGGAATCTCTGAGCGCTCAGCTCTCTAAGCAAAGTCAGAGCCTCTCTGCCTCTCCCACCTGACCAAAAGGAAAGTGCTATTATTAAACTACCCAGAGTCCAGACCAGCAGAACTCTTCCTGGGAAATGTCTTCTTTCCTTAGGAGAGAGGATTGGTATCTGAGCTTAGGAGGAAAGGTTGGAAGAGAGGCTATCAAATAGCCTTAGGAAGGAGCATCTCCTAGTGTGTGCATCCTGAATCTTACTAGATGTTTGACCTCGAGTAAATTACTTACCATATTTGTAACAGGCTGTTTTCATTTTCTAAGTGGAGATAATAAGGTCTACTTCACAGAATTGTTGGAGGTTTAAGTGTGAAAAATCTATAAAATTTAATGCAATGACTAGCATTTTAGCAGCATTCCATAGATAGGTGTTATCGATCATTCTTTATCTAAGCTATTTATGCTTTATTCCTCATATATCCTAATGGTCTTTTGACTTTGATTGTAAAAATATTTGCCCTTATGTTTTCCCTTTTCCCTTTCTTTTGACCTTACATTTCCCTATTTTTAAATTAATCATTTAGTAGTTCAGAAAAGAGCTAAGAATTTAGAAAGTTAGAAAGGGTTGCAAAAAAGCCCTATCTATCTCAACCATACACAAACATACACACACACAAATACACACATAATCAAGACAGCCTTGCCATTGGCATTGTGTCAATTCAAATCTTAGTTCACTTCTCAGCTTAACCATTTTCTGTTTGTATAACTATTACTATTGCTTAATCTTATGCAAAATGCAAATGGGTTCATAACTCCAACTCAGTAGTTACAGCTCAATGAGATAATTGCTACTAATCTTGAGTTTCCCAATCTAGAAAACAGGAGTACTAATGATACCAATTTAGCAGAGTTAATAAGACAATAAGCTGGAAATTGACTGTCATACATGAGATCAATAAATAATGGTTGATATGACCCAGTAATCCCACTCCTGGGTATATATCTAGAAAAGATGAAAACTCCAATTTGAAAAGATACACACAAACCAGCTGTGTGTATCACAGCACTATTTATAATAGCCAGGACATAGAAATAACTCGTGTTCATCAATAGACAATTGGCTTAAGGAAATGTGATGTGTGTGTGTGTGTGTGTGTGTGTGTGTAATATTTGTTGTTGTTTAGTTGCTAAATTGTGTTTGTGCATGCATGCTCAGTTGTGTCAGACTCTTTGAAACCTCATGGATTATAGCCTGCCAGGCTCCTCTGTCCATGGGAGTATCCTGGCAAGAATGCTAGAGTGGGTTGTCATTTCCTCCTCTAGGGGATCTTCCCAACCCAGGATTGAACCCAGGTCTTCTGTAGCTCCTGCACTGGCAGACTCTTTACCACTGAGCCACCCGGGAAGCCAAAAAGCTGTATCTACTCAGACATAAAAAAGATTGAAATATTGCTGTTTGCAGCCACATAAATAGACCTAGAGAATATCATGCTAAGTGAAGTAAGTCAGAGAAAGACAAATATATGATATCATTTGCATATGGAATCTAAAAAATAATACAAATGAAGCTATATACAAAATGGAAACAGACTCACTGACATAGTAAACAAACTTAATGGTTACCAAAAGGGAAAGGGAGCGGGGAGAGATAAATAAGTATAGGATTAATAGATACAAACCACTATACATAAAATAGATAAGAAACAAGGATTTATTATATAGCACAGGAAACTATATTCAATATTTTGTAATGGCCTATAATGGAAAAATATGAAAAAATAATATTTATATGCATGTATGTATATATGAGTATATATGAATATTATATATATATATATAAAACTGTATCACTTTGCTCTACACTTGACACTAATACAATATTGTAAATCAACTATACTTAAATACAAAGAAAATTAAATAACACATAAAAATAAATGATGGCTGCTATTAGTGTTTGAAACAAATATAGTAATTCTCATTTTATAAAACATTAATTAGGCTCAAGTGAGCTAATATGTAAGAGGCTTTGCACAGTGCAGAAACTCCAAAACTTCTAATTTCTACTTTCTCTTTTTTTTTCCTCTGTGCTTAGTGAATAAATCTACTTAAATGGGTTGATGGGAACACTTGTTGTAGATAACACATGCAATTTGCTGAAATAACAGACTAGGATATTTCTCTTCACTAGTGCTAGCAAGGATGTCTAGCAGACAAAATTTCACTCCAAAATAGACTAAACTGACTCACTGAGGGGACGGTGAAATCCTCTTGACCTCAATTCAACCAACATCACTCCTACCACTGGTGGATGTCAGAACCTAACTGGTTCCCCCTTACTTTTGACTTTGAGGCATGTTCAGTCAGTTGAGTCACTCAGTCGTGTCTGACTCGTTGCGACCCCATGAATCGCAGCACACCAGGCCTCCCTGTCCATCACCAACTCCTGCAGTTTACCCAAACTCAAGTCCATTGAGTTGGTGATGCCATCCAGCCATCTCATTCTCTGTCGTCCCCTTCTCCTGCCCCCAATCCCTCCCAGCATCGGTCTTTTCCAATGAGTCAACTCTTCTCATGAGGTGGCCAAAGTATCGGAGTTTCAGCTTCAGTATCAGTCCTTCTGATGAACATCTAGGACTGATCTCCTTTAGGATGGATGGTTGGATCTTCTTGCAGTCCAAGGGACTCTCAAGAGTCTTCTCCAATACCACAGTTCTAACACATCAATTCTTTGGTATTCAGGTTTCTTCACAGTCCAACTCTCACACCCATACATGACTACTGGAAAAACCATAACCTTGACTAGATGGACCTTAGTCGGTAAAGTACTCTGCTTTTTAATATACTGTCTAGGTTGGTCATAACTTTCCTTCCAAGCAATAAGTGTTGTTTTATTTCATGGCTGCAATCACCATTTGCAGCCCCCCAAAATAAAGTCTGACACTGTCACTGTTTTCATATCTATTTGCCATGAAGTGATGGGACCAGATGCCATGATCTTTGTTTTCTGAATATTGAGCTTTAAGCCACCATTTTTACTCTCCTCTTTCACTTTCATCAAGAGGCTTTTTAGTTCCTCTTCACTTTCTGCCATAAGGGTAGCATCATCTGCATATCTGAGGTTGCATATTAAACCATTAATATTCCTACAAGACATACTTTTGAACAAATATTTCTACTTCCTCTAGAGCAGGGGTCCCCACCTTGGGACCTGGGAAACCAGGCCACACAGCAGGAGGAGAGCAGCAAGCAAGCAAGCTTGGTCTGTACTGACAGTCAGCCCCATCACTCGCAGTGCTGCTGAGTTTTGCCTCCTGCCAGACCAGCAGGGGTATTTGATTCTCACAGGAGCAGGAATCCCAACCCTAAAGTCAAAGCAGGACATCCTGAAAGTGATAATGAAGAGAAAGTCGCTCAGTCGTGTACGACTCTTTGCGACCCCATGGACAATACAGTCCATGGAAATCTCCAGGCCAGAATCCTGGAGTGGGCAACCGTTCCCTTCTCCAGGGCATCTTCCCAACCCAGGGATCAAACCCAGGTGATCCTGAGATGGCCACAAAATAGATATACAGTGCACAATAAATGTAATACATTTGAATCATCCCCAAACCATTCCCCTCACTCCAGACCATGGAAAAATTGTCTTCCAAAAACCAGTCCCTGGTGCCAAAAAAGTTGGGGAGTGCTTCTCTAGAGTAATAGAGTGGAAGAGATGTATAAGCAGATTTCTGAGATATATGTTTAGGGATTTGTGTTTTGAAAAGAGAGGAATGCTGGATTCCAGAGGGAAATGGAAGGAGGAGCCACAAACCTGAAAGGGGAATATATTGAAGAGAAAGAAAATGTTGCCTATTTTGGAAATTTGCCCAGATTTAATCCTTAGTTCCAATACATCAGCCTCCACTGCACGCTGAGACCTGAGAGGGTGCGTCCCACAGAGGGAAGCACACTCTTTCTTTCCTGTTACCTCAGCCTGAGACACGAGTGACCCTCAAATGGACTGTCCTAGTTCTTCAGCTCTTTTCTCATCAAGTTAAAGTTTTTGAGGTGTATTTTTGTGAAATTTCCTTCAGGGAGGATGAGACCAAGATAGTATTTGGTTTAGAAGTCCTAAAATGAAAAGTGAGACTACTCGCAATTTTAACTAGTGATTACATGGAACAGCTTTTCCTAAACTGACAAGAAACAGAGAAAAAAGAAATATGTTCATTTTTAAAACTCTTCCATTTGAACAATTATCCTGAAAGACAAAAAAAAAAAAAGTATTTTGAGTGAGTTATTTTTTTAAGATGAGATTGGGCGTGTTCAGCGTGGTATGGTGGCAGACGAGATTTCTTTTAGGACATGACCACACATTCTNTATCGGAGTTTCAGCTTCAGTATCAGTCCTTCTGATGAACATCTAGGACTGATCTCCTTTAGGATGGATGGTTGGATCTCCTTGCAGTCCAAGGGACTCTCAAGAGTCTTCTCCAATACCACAGTTCTAACACATCAATTCTTTGGTATTCAGGTTTCTTCACAGTCCAACTCTCACACCCATACATGACTACTGGAAAAACCATAACCTTGACTAGATGGACCTTAGTCGGTAAAGTACTCTGCTTTTTAATATACTGTCTAGGTTGGTCATAACTTTCCTTCCAAGCAATAAGTGTTGTTTTATTTCATGGCTGCAATCACCATTTGCAGCCCCCCAAAATAAAGTCTGACACTGTCACTGTTTTCATATCTATTTGCCATGAAGTGATGGGACCAGATGCCATGATCTTTGTTTTCTGAATATTGAGCTTTAAGCCACCATTTTTACTCTCCTCTTTCACTTTCATCAAGAGGCTTTTTAGTTCCTCTTCACTTTCTGCCATAAGGGTAGCATCATCTGCATATCTGAGGTTGCATATTAAACCATTAATATTCCTACAAGACATACTTTTGAACAAATATTTCTACCTCCTCTAGAGCAGGGGTCCCCACCTTGGGACCTGGGAAACCAGGCCACACAGCAGGAGGAGAGCAGCAAGCAAGCAAGCTTGGTCTGTACTGACAGTCAGCCCCATCACTCGCAGTGCTGCTGAGTTTTGCCTCCTGCCAGACCAGCAGGGGTATTTGATTCTCACAGGAGCAGGAATCCCAACCCTAAAGTCAAAGCAGGACATCCTGAAAGTGATAATGAAGAGAAAGTCGCTCAGTCGTGTACGACTCTTTGCGACCCCATGGACAATACAATCCATGGAAATCTCCAGGCCAGAATCCTGGAGTGGGCAACCGTTCCCTTCTCCAGGGCATCTTCCCAACCCAGGGATCAAACCCAGGTGATCCTGAGATGGCCACAAAATAGATATACAGTGCACAATAAATGTAATACATTTGAATCATCCCCAAACCATTCCCCTCACTCCAGACCATGGAAAAATTGTCTTCCAAAAACCAGTCCCTGGTGCCAAAAAAGTTGGGGAGTGCTTCTTTAGAGTAATAGAGTGGAAGAGATGTATAAGCAGATTTCTGAGATATATGTTTAGGGATTTGTGTTTTGAAAAGAGAGGAATGCTGGATTCCAGAGGGAAATGGAAGGAGGAGCCACAAACCTGAAAGGGGAATATATTGAAGAGAAAGAAAATGTTGCCTATTTTGGAAATTTGCCCAGATTTAATCCTTAGTTCCAATACATCAGCCTCCACTGCACGCTGAGACCTGAGAGGGTGCGTCCCACAGAGGGAAGCACACTCTTTCTTTCCTGTTACCTCAGCCTGAGACACGAGTGACCCTCAAATGGACTGTCCTAGTTCTTCAGCTCTTTTCTCATCAAGTTAAAGTTTTTGAGGTGTATTTTTGTGAAATTTCCTTCAGGGAGGATGAGACCAAGATAGTATTTGGTTTAGAAGTCCTAAAATGAAAAGTGAGACTACTCGCAATTTTAACTAGTGATTACATGGAACAGCTTTTCCTAAACTGACAAGAAACAGAGAAAAAAGAAATATGTTCATTTTTAAAACTCTTCCATTTGAACAATTATCCTGAAAGACAAAAAAAAAAAAAGTATTTTGAGTGAGTTATTTTTTTAAGATGAGATTGGGCGTGTTCAGCGTGGTATGGTGGCAGACGAGATTTCTTTTAGGACATGACCACACATTCTACCATGATATATGGAGTTTTCTGGGAGTGGGGAGGGCAGGATTGTTGAAAGTCCAGGAAAAGAAGTCATAATTTGAAGTAAGCAACAATAAGAATAGAAAACCCTTCAGTGGTTTCAGCTATATAGATAGTGGTGCTATTTTTTTAAAAAGTTTAAATGTGAATATTTAATTGCACTATTTATCTATCATGCATAGCAGAGAATCACTGATATTCCTCTAGGAGCAACCACGTGGCAACAACACTCTCAAGACCCAGCAGTGATTCCTCTTACGCTAGGTCTGAGGAACGCTGACTGAGGGAGCTTTCACAGTCTGTGGATTTCAGCCATCTTGCCAGCTTCTCAATGCTACTGACATCTCATTGTTACACTTAGAATTTGTCTTCTCCTTGAGATCACTTTGAAAGCATTTCACTGCCTATGACAAGAGAGAGTCACTGCTGATGAGTTTGGAATTCTTTTTCCAGTCTCTCAGCTTTCCTATCTTATAGTTTGGCATCTCATTCCTCTGTTACATCAGATGCCATATTAGAAATCTCTGTTCAGTCTTGACATATATCAAAGGTGCTGATTGATGAGGCTCTAGGTACAGCTTAAATTCAGTCTTTAATGCCCACCATTTTTCAGACATTTAAGAATGTAGTTAGAAAATTCAGGAAGCACTTGAAACCTTCACATAATAGCAAATTCAGATTTTAGTGAGCCTGTCAGATGTTTTTACCACTTTCCTGATGTCAGGATCAGAAGGATAAGGCAGTTTCTTAATAGTTTCAGAAATAATATCTCACACTAAAGTATACACTGGATATTCTATTTTGGTCTGTTCTTCCTCATTTTTACATATTCCTTTCTCTTATTTCTCAGGGCTTCCCTGGCAGCTCAGAGGTTAAAGCGTCTGCCTCCAATGCGGGAGACCCGGGTTCGATCCCTGGGTCGGGAAGATCCCCTGGAGAAGGAAATGGCAATCCACTCCAGTATTCTTGCCTGGAGAATCCCGTGGACAGAGAAGCCTAGTAAGTTACAGTCCACGGGGTCGCAAAGAGTCGGACACGACTGAGCGACTTAACCTCACCTCACCTCACCTCACCTTATTTCTCGAAAGATGCTATTGAATGAAAAAATGGTGATAATCTTCAAAATTCTCACCTAAAAGTAATGATATAAAATTTCTTAATCTGAGATAAAGTCNCCACGTGGCAACAACACTCTCAAGACCCAGCAGTGATTCCTCTTACGCTAGGTCTGAGGAACGCTGACTGAGGGAGCTTTCACAGTCTGTGGATTTCAGCCATCTTGCCAGCTTCTCAATGCTACTGACATCTCATTGTTACACTTAGAATTTGTCTTCTCCTTGAGATCACTTTGAAAGCATTTCACTGCCTATGACAAGAGAGAGTCACTGCTGATGAGTTTGGAATTCTTTTTCCAGTCTCTCAGCTTTCCTATCTTATAGTTTGGCATCTCATTCCTCTGTTACATCAGATGCCATATTAGAAATCTCTGTTCAGTCTTGACATATATCAAAGGTGCTGATTGATGAGGCTCTAGGTACAGCTTAAATTCAGTCTTTAATGCCCACCATTTTTCAGACATTTAAGAATGTAGTTAAAAAATTCAGGAAGCACTTGAAACCTTCACATAATAGCAAATTCAGATTTTAGTGAGCCTGTCAGATGTTTTTACCACTTTCCTGATGCCAGGATCAGAAGGATAAGGCAGTTTCTTAATAGTTTCAGAAATAATATCTCACACTAAAGTATACACTGGATATTCTCTTTTGGTCTGTTCTTCCTCATTTTTACATATTCCTTTCTCTTATTTCTCAGGGCTTCCCTGGCAGCTCAGAGGTTAAAGCGTCTGCCTCCAATGCGGGAGACCCGGGTTCGATCCCTGGGTCGGGAAGATCCCCTGGAGAAGGAAATGGCAATCCACTCCAGTATTCTTGCCTGGAGAATCCCACGGACAGAGAAGCCTAGTAAGTTATAGTCCACGGGGTCGCAAAGAGTCGGACACGACTGAGCGACTTAACCTCACCTCACCTCACCTTATTTCTCGAAAGATGCTATTGAATGAAAAAATGGTGATAATCTTCAAAATTCTCACCTAAAAGTAATGATATAAAATTTCTTAATCTGAGATAAAGTCTTTAAAAAGAGGGATCATTTTCTGGATCAAAAGATTAAAATGATATATATTTAAACCTATTAAATCTGGACTAACTAGTATCCCATTCAATTTACTATACTGAAACAAAATCATCACAAAGGCACCTCAAAATTTTGCATTAATGAAATTTAAAAGCACTAATAAATTTTAAAAGATTTAAAAGCAGAGAAATCATTTTGCCAGCAAAGATCTATATAGTCAAAGCTATGGTTTTTCCAGTAGTCATGTATGGATGTAGAGCTGGACCATAAAGAAGGCTGAGCACCAAAGAACTGATGCTTTTGAACTGTGGTGTTGGAGAAGACTGTTGAGAGTCCCTTGGACTGCAAGGAGATCCAACCAGTCCATCCTAAAGAAAAGTAACTCTGAATATTCATTGGAAGGATTGATGCTGATGCTGACGCTCAATCCTTTGGCCACCTGATGTGAAGAGACATCTCATTGGAGAAGACCCTGATGCTGGGAAAGACTGAGGGTGGGAGAAGGGAATGACAGAGAATGAGATGGCTGGATGGCATCATCTACTCAATGCATGTCAGTTTGAGCAAACTCCAGGAGATGGTAAAGAACAAGAAAGCCTCGTGTGCTATAGTCCATGGGGTTGCAAAGAGTCAACACAGCTGAGTAAATGAATAACAACTACAAAATTTAATTTAAGGAGTTTCAGAGGAGAGGGTTCTAAAGAGGAGACAGTACAAAGCTGTTTATATATTTATATGAAAACATATTTATTTTTCAATTAGTAGGCCCCCTCATAAATCATTTTGTATATTGAGAATTTCACTTCAGTGGGAAAACTGCTACAATTATTTATTTTCATTTCATGACAAAATCAGAGCCTGTTCCATAAAACAAATAGACTGCATATTAAATACAAATATACTGACAATATTCACCAGATAACTATGATGTTTCTCCTGGAGGGTGAGAGACTCAGAGTGCCTACTTTCCAAGAAAATTATGTGTTTGCTGTGGTATGTTTCTTATGCCTTCTGCAAATCTTTAATTCTACTTTAAAATAGATGTTGGATTTCATGCTCCTGCAAAGAGGAAACCTGAATTCACAAACAGAGGCACATGACATGAGATACATTAAACATATTTTGCAAATAGAATATGCCAGAGTTAGCAGAAAAGTAGACTTTTGGGGAAACTTCTATTATGAATAAGTGTTGTTTGTTACTTTTATTTTGCTGGAAGGCAAATTAGTCATCACATAGCCTGTTCCATTTTTTTTTTTTTCCTTGAAATCAGGTCACTTAATCCCTTCTGGGATGTATTCAGAATGAAAGCCTATATTTTCCTCTCAGATTAGTCTGGAGAGAATTTCAAGTTGCAGGTCTTCATATAATAGGGCACATGGAAATGGAGTCTGAAGTGTCTGACACTTTTAATGATATGACTTCATCCACAATGGCATTACTTGTGAATATAATTTAAATGAAAATGTAGGTGAACCAAATCCCCACATGACTTCAGCAGCTCTCAAATTATATTCTTATAATGGGCTTTATACCTCCTATATCCTATATACAGCTGGTAACCTCTAAATGCCAGCATTTGTGGATAGAAACCTATTTCTGAGCACAATATGTCATCTGTTCCTAGGATATAACTGTTATTATTCATTCTTCAGGGACAAAAATCCATGTTTAACAATATTTATGATTTAAAGGTAGAACTAGCCAAATGCATGAAGTTCAAAGTTTCAGTTGGACAGGCCAACTATTTGCCACCTATTCAGNTATGGATGTGAGAGCTGGACCATAAAGAAGGCTGAGCACCAAAGAACTGATGCTTTTGAACTGTGGTGTTGGAGAAGACTGTTGAGAGTCCCTTGGACTGCAAGGAGATCCAACCAGTCCATCCTAAAGGAAAGTAACTCTGAATATTCATTGGAAGGATTGATGCTGATGCTGAAGCTCAATCCTTTGGCCACCTGATGTGAAGAGCCAACTCATTGGAGAAGACCCTGATGCTGGGAAAGACTGAGGGTGGGAGAAGGGAATGACAGAGAATGAGATGGCTGGATGGCATCATCTACTCAATGCATGTCAGTTTGAGCAAACTCCAGGAGATGGTAAAGAACAAGAAAGCCTCGTGTGCTATAGTCCATGGGGTTGCAAAGAGTCAACACAGCTGAGTAAATGAATAACAACTACAAAATTTAATTTAAGGAGTTTCAGAGGAGAGGGTTCTAAAGAGGAGACAGTACAAAGCTGTTTATATATTTATATGAAAACATATTTATTTTTCAATTAGTAGGCCCCCTCATAAATCATTTTGTATATTGAGAATTTCACTTCAGTGGGAAAACTGCTACAATTATTTATTTTCATTTCATGACAAAATCAGAGCCTGTTCCATAAAACAAATAGACTGCATATTAAATACAAATATGCTGACAATATTCACCAGATAACTATGATGTTTCTCCTGGAGGGTGAGAGACTCAGAGTGCCTACTTTCCAAGAAAATTATGTGTTTGCTGTGGTATGTTTCTTATGCCTTCTGCAAATCTTTAATTCTACTTTAAAATAGATGTTGGATTTCATGCTCCTGCAAAGAGGAAACCTGAATTCACAAACAGAGGCACATGACATGAGATACATTAAACATATTTTGCAAATAGAATATGCCAGAGTTAGCAGAAAAGTAGACTTTTGGGGAAACTTCTATTATGAATAAGTGTTGTTTGTTACTTTTATTTTGCTGGAAGGCAAATTAGTCATCACATAGCCTGTTCCATTTTTTTTTTTTTCCTTGAAATCAGGTCACTTAATCCCTTCTGGGATGTATTCAGAATGAAAGCCTATATTTTCCTCTCAGATTAGTCTGGAGAGAATTTCAAGTTGCAGGTCTTCATATAATAGGGCACATGGAAATGGAGTCTGAAGTGTCTGACACTTTTAATGATATGACTTCATCCACAATGGCATTACTTGTGAATATAATTTAAATGAAAATGTAGGTGAACCAAATCCCCACATGACTTCAGCAGCTCTCAAATTATATTCTTATAATGGGCTTTATACCTCCTATATCCTATATACAGCTGGTAACCTCTAAATGCCAGCATTTGTGGATAGAAACCTATTTCTGAGCACAATATGTCATCTGTTCCTAGGATATAACTGTTATTATTCATTCTTCAGGGACAAAAATCCATGTTTAACAATATTTATGATTTAAAGGTAGAACTAGCCAAATGCATGAAGTTCAAAGTTTCAGTTGGACAGGCCAACTATTTGCCACCTATTCAGTTTTCTTGATTTTTCTAAATATAATAGTACTCGCTGAGGAAGAAGGGTGAGTTGGTTTCAGGTCTCTAACTTAAAAGCTGAACAGCCACTGCATGATTATTGAACTGATATTATCTCTAAGAAAGGTCTTCAAGATAAACCATTTCCTCTTTTCAAAGAATAACCAAAATTAGACATTTTGATGCTAGTAGGAATCCTTTTTCACATAGGGAAAAGAGCTAGAGAAAAATCAGAATATAGATAGATAAATAAATAATTCTCAAATGATCTGTAATGAAGAACCAGTTTATTTCATTTTTAATTTCCAATCTGTCAAGGATATATACATGTGCATTTGTAGAATTTTAAGAATGGTTATTAGAAAGTGAAATAAAAAATAAGCCAAGCCACACAAACTATAAGCTCAGACTTCCATTATTATATTCAACAGTCAAGGAAATTAAATCGGAATGAATATTACCACAAAAAGAATAATAGGAAAATTGGTTAGAATCTTCTAAATATTTACTCACAATCTACACACTTTACACCATAGACTGGAAGCAGTCCACTGGACCCTATTTTGGGAAACATTGAGATAGAACAAATATTTTTGCCTTGTCCTTGCCCCTATTTCATACTTGGTACATGTCTCAGCATCTCTAAACAGTGTGTTAGCTGCAATATTTTAGTGAAATAACTAATTCTTCTCTTCTGTTTCTGCTTATCCTTATCCCCTGGTAGCTGGGGATGATGCCGAGAGCCTGGGAAAGGTGCCATGCTACAGAAAAATGTTAGACGTGTTTCCTACCCTAAAGAAATAAGCTCACTAAGGAAAGCATCGTAAACTTCTTAATGAAGTGTTTCTTACTGAGGTCATGGACAGGTAGAGTGTCATAGACTTCTTCCAAGGTGGAATTCCTNGTTCTAACAGTTGCTTCCTGACCTGCATACAGATTTCTCAAGAGGCAGGTTAGGTGGTCCCATTTCTCATTAGAAAAGACCCTGATGCTGAGAAAGGTTGAAGGCAGGGTGAGAAGGGAAAAACAGAGGATGAGATGGTTGGATGGCATCACAGTCTCAATGGACATTAGTTTGAGCAAGTTCCCAGAGATGGTGAAGGACAGGGAAGCCTGGTGTGCTGCAGACCATGGAACTGAAGAGTCGCCAGCAACTGAGAGACTAAACAATGACAAATGTAGTTTTATACGTTTTCAGTTTATTTATTTAAGGTCTATTTGGCAAGATACATGCAAATTTATAACATATTTTTTGTATGAATAAAAACTTTCATTGTTATGTAAACAATCCTCTTTCCCTCTTATATTGCTTTCCGCTCAAAACTTGATTTTATTTTGTATTATTATACTCCTAAAAACTTTCTTTTAATTAGTATATGACAGACACTTGTTCTATACCTTTAATTTTCAATTTTCCTGTTGCCTCTGTCTTTGAAAAGCATTCACTTTTTTTGTTGTTGTTAATCGGAACAGAAAAAAAAAATCATTAAATTTTAGTAGGGAGTTTAGTTCTTTACTGTATTGATGAAAAGTGTTGATACATTTATATCTGTTTTTCTCAGCTTATTTTCTGCCTACCTGTTTTATTTTTTGTCTTGGTTTACCCTTTCTCTATGCCACTTTAACTGAGGTTTATTTTCCCCAAACATCTTACTAGCTTGAAAGTTCTGTATTCAATTGCTACTTTTTAGGGACTCCTATGTAAATTTTAACATGCACTATTAGCTTATGACATTTAAAATTCATCTGTATCTTCAGTTTTCTCTACATAAGAGATGAACTTTAAAACAGTCACTCCAGTCACTCCTATTAAATAAGATTTGGTTGTTGTCCAGAATTCAGGTCTATCTTGATTTTTTTTAAGCTTCTAAATTAGATATTATCATTGTTTCATTTAATCAATATTTTTTAGGTTTAACAACATATTCATTATTTTACTTTTGATTTATTTCATTTCATTCAGGAATACCTTCTGGAATTATTTTCTTTCTACCTGAATAAATTCCAGATGCTCTCACTTTGTGAGGTCTACCACTTGTGAAAGCTCTGTGTTTGTATGAAAACATTTTTATTTCCCCTTGCTCTTGCTCAAGGTATACATTTACAAACTGACAGGTATTTCCAACACCTGCACTTTGTCAATCTTATGACTTGACTCCTGCCTTCCAATGTTGCTTCCAGAAGCCAGTTGTTATTCTCATAGCTTTTCCTTTGTACATGATATTTCTCTTCTTTTTGAAATAACTGATTGTGAGAGCCTCTGTGTACTCTGAGTACACTATCATATATCGAGATGAGCATCTTTTAATTTATTTTTCTTGGGCTTCACTGGGACCTTTTAATCTGAGGACTGGTGTCTTTGACTTATTTGGAGACTTCTTGGGCATCACATTTAAGAACACTCCTTTTAGGGCTTCCCTGGTGGTTCAGAGGTTAGGACTCTGAGTTTCCACTGCAAGGGGCACTGGTTAAATCCCTGGTCAGAAACTAAGATCCTATAATCTGTGTGGTAAAGCCAGAACAAAACCACTCTCTTTCCCTCACTTCTTCTTTTCTTTTTGTCTCTGTTTAGGTATATGTGCATCTGAAGTGCTTTTTCATATTTTCATTCCCTTTTCTCTATACACTGCATTCTGGGTAGTTTCTTCAGAGCTTTTTTTCCAGATCACCAACTAGCTGTTAGGAAAGATATACACATCTGAATGCATAGTTCCAAAGAATAGCAAGAAGAGATAAGAAAGCCTTCCTCAGCAATCAATGCAAAGAAATAGAGGAAAACAACAGAATGGGGAAGACTAGAGATCTCTTCAAGAAAATTAGAGATACCAAGGGAATATTTCATGCAAAGATGGGCTCGATAAAGGACAGAAATGGTATGGACCTAACAGAAGCAGAAGATATTAAGAAGAGGTGGCAAGAATACACAGAAGAACTGTACAAAAAAGATCTTCATGACCAAGAAAATCACGATGATATCTTCACCTACCTAGACCCAGACATCCTGGAATGTGAAGTCAAGTGGGCCTTAGAAAGCATTACTATGAACAAAGCTAGTGGAGGTGATGGAATTGCAGTGGAGCTGTTTCAAGTCCTGAAAGACGATGCTGTGAAAGTGCTGCCCTCAATATGCCAGCAAATTTGGAAAACTCAGCAGTGGCCACAGGACTGGAAAAGGTCAGTTTTCATTCCAATCCCAAAGAAAGGCAATGCCAAAGAATGCTCAAACTACCGCACAATTGCACTCGTGCTAGTAAAGTAATGCTCAAAATTCTCCAAACCAGGCTTCTACAATACGTGAACCGTGACCTTCCAGATGTTCAAGTTGGTTTTAGAAAAGGCAGAGGAACCAGAGATCAAATTGCCAACATCTGCTGGATCATCAAAAAAGCAAGAAAGTTCCAGAAAAACATCTATTTCTGCTTTATTGACTATGCCAAAGCCTTTTGACTGTGTGGATCACAATAATCTGGGGAAAATTCTGAAAGAAATGGGAATACCAGACCACCTGACCTGCCTCTTGAGAAACCTATATGCAGGTCAGGAAGCAACAGTTAGAACTGGACATGGAACAACAGACTGGTTTCAAATAGGAAAAGGAGTACGTCAAGGCTGTATATTGTCACCCTGCTTATTTAACTTCTATGCAGAGTACATCATGAGAAACACTGGGCTGGAAGAAGCACAAGCTGGAATCAAGATTGCC
>SJYW01017284.1:328374-339831 GCA_006410735.1 Raphicerus campestris
TTAGCTCCTCTTCTCTTTCTGCCATAAGGGTGGTGTCATCTGCATATCTGAGGTTATTGATATTTCTCCCAGCAATCTTGATTCCAGCTCGTGTTTCTTCCAGTCCAGCGTTTCTCATGATGTACTCTGCATATAAGTTGGAAATAAGCAGGGTGACAATATACAGCCTTGACGTACTCCTTTTCCTATTTGGAACCAGTCTGTTGTTCCATGTCCGGTTCTAACCGTTGCTTCCTGACCTGCATACAGATTTCTCAAGAGGCAGGTTAGGTGGTCCCATTTCTCATTAGAAAAGAACCTGATGCTGAGAAAGGTTGAAGGCAGGGTGAGAAGGGAAAAACAGAGGATGAGATGGTTGGATGGCATCACAGTCTCAATGGACATTAGTTTGAGCAAGTTCCCAGAGATGGTGAAGGACAGGGAAGCCTGGTGTGCTGCAGACCATGGAACTGAAGAGTCGCCAGCAACTGAGAGACTAAACAATGACAAATGTAGTTTTATACGTTTTCAGTTTATTTATTTAAGGTCTATTTGGCAAGATACATGCAAATTTATAACATATTTTTTGTATGAATAAAAACTTTCATTGTTATGTAAACAATCCTCTTTCCCTCTTACATTGCTTTCTGCTCAAACTTGATTTTATTTTGTATTATTATACTCCTAAAAACTTTCTTTTAATTAGTATATGACAGACACTTGTTCTATACCTTTAATTTTCAATTTTCCTGTTGCCTCTGTCTTTGAAAAGCATTCACTTTTTTTGTTGTTGTTAATCGGAACAGAAAAAAAAAATCATTGAATTTTAGTAGGGAGTTTAGTTCTTTACTGTATTGATGAAAAGTGTTGATACATTTATATCTGTTTTTCTCAGCTTATTTTCTACCTACCTGTTTTATTTTTTGTGTTGGTTTACCCTTTCTCTATGCCACTTTAACTGAGGTTTATTTTCCCCAAACATCTTACTAGCTTGAAAGTTCTGTATTCAATTGCTACTTTTTAGGGACTCCTATGTAAATTTTAACATGCACTATTAGCTTATGACATTTAAAATTCATCTGTATCTTCAGTTTTCTCTACATAAGAGATGAACTTTAAAACAGTCACTCCAGTCACTCCTATTACGTAAGATTTGGTTGTTGTCCAGAATTCAGGTCTATCTTGATTTTTTTAAGCTTCTAAATTAGATATTATCATTGTTTCATTTAATCAATATTTTTTAGGTTTAACAACATATTCATTATTTTACTTTTGATTTATTTCATTTCATTCAGGAATACCTTCTGGAATTATTTTCTTTCTACCTGAATAAATTCCAGATGCTCTCACTTTGTGAGGTCTACCACTTGTGAAAGCTCTGTGTTTGTATGAAAACATTTTTATTTCCCCTTGCTCTTGCTCAAGGTATACATTTACAAACTGACAGGTATTTCCAACACCTGCACTTTGTCAATCTTATGACTTGACTCCTGCCTTCCAATGTTGCTTCCAGAAGCCAGTTGTTATTCTCATAGCTTTTCCTTTGTACATGATATTTCTCTTCTTTTTGAAATAACTGATTGTGAGAGCCTCTGTGTACTCTGAGTACACTATCATATATCGAGATGAGCATCTTTTAATTTATTTTTCTTGGGCTTCACTGGGACCTTTTAATCTGAGGACTGGTGTCTTTGACTTATTTGGAGACTTCTTGGGCATCACATTTAAGAACACTCCTTTTAGGGCTTCCCTGGTGGTTCAGAGGTTAGGACTCTGAGTTTCCACTGCAAGGGGCACTGGTTAAATCCCTGGTCAGAAACTAAGATCCTATAATCTGTGTGGTAAAGCCAGAACAAAACCACTCTCTTTCCCTCACTTCTTCTTTTCTTTTTGTCTCTGTTTAGGTATATGTGCATCTGAAGTGCTTTTTCATATTTTCATTCCCTTTTCTCTATACACTGCATTCTGGGTAGTTTCTTCAGAGCTTTTTTTCCAGATCACCAACTAGCTGTTAGGAAAGATATACACATCTGAATGCATAGTTCCAAAGAATAGCAAGAAGAGATAAGAAAGCCTTCCTCAGCAATCAATGCAAAGAAATAGAGGAAAACAACAGAATGGGGAAGACTAGAGATCTCTTCAAGAAAATTAGAGATACCAAGGGAATATTTCATGCAAAGATGGGCTCGATAAAGGACAGAAATGGTATGGACCTAACAGAAGCAGAAGATATTAAGAAGAGGTGGCAAGAATACACAGAAGAACTGTACAAAAAAGATCTTCATGACCAAGAAAATCACGATGATATCTTCACCTACCTAGACCCAGACATCCTGGAATGTGAAGTCAAGTGGGCCTTAGAAAGCATTACTATGAACAAAGCTAGTGGAGGTGATGGAATTGCAGTGGAGCTGTTTCAAGTCCTGAAAGACGATGCTGTGAAAGTGCTGCCCTCAATATGCCAGCAAATTTGGAAAACTCAGCAGTGGCCACAGGACTGGAAAAGGTCAGTTTTCATTCCAATCCCAAAGAAAGGCAATGCCAAAGAATGCTCAAACTACCGCACAATTGCACTTGTGCTAGTAAATTAATGCTCAAAATTCTCCAAACCAGGCTTCTATAATACGTGAACCGTGACCTTCCAGATGTTCAAGTTGGTTTTAGAAAAGGCAGAGGAACCAGAGATCAAATTGCCAACATCTGCTGGATCATCAAAAAAGCAAGAAAGTTCCAGAAAAACATCTATTTCTGCTTTATTGACTATGCCAAAGCCTTTTGACTGTGTGGATCACAATAATCTGGGGAAAATTCTGAAAGAAATGGGAATACCAGACCACCTGACCTGCCTCTTGAGAAACCTATATGCAGGTCAGGAAGCAACAGTTAGAACTGGACATGGAACAACAGACTGGTTTCAAATAGGAAAAGGAGTACGTCAAGGCTGTATATTGTCACCCTGCTTATTTAACTTANTTGACTTATGCTGGGAGGGATTTGGGGCAGGAGGAGAAGGGGACGACAGAGGATGAGATGGCTGGATGGCATCACCGACTCGATGGACGTGAGTTTGAGTGAACTCCGGGAGTTGGTGATGGACAGGGAGGCCTGGCGTGCGGCAATTCATAGGGTTGGAAAAAGTCGGACATGACTGAGCAACTGAACTGAATTTGCTCTTCAGTTATATCAAATCTGCTACTCTTAAAATCATCCATTGCACATCAAATCCATATCTGAAACTTTGTGCCTTGGAAATGCACAAATTCAAATAATTTTTGCTTAAAGGATACTCCTTGCAACTTTATTTGAAACAGGAAAAACTAACCTAAATATCTCTTGGTAGGAAATTGTTCAATAAATTAAACACATTTCTTCCATCAGATTAACATGAAAAGCTTTTGCACAGCAAAGGAAACCATCAACCAAAGAAAAAGACAACCTACTGAATAAGAGAAAATATTTGCAAATGGTAAAAATATATGAATAGCTTATGCAACTCAACATCATAACCCCAAACAACTTGATTTTAAAATAGGCAGAAAAAATGAATAGACATTTTTCCAAAGAAGAAATGCAGATGGCCAACAAACACATGAAAATCTGCTCAACATCACTAATTATAAATAAATGCAAATCAAAACCAAAATGAGATATCACTTCACACTTATCACAATGGCTATCATCAAAAGAAAAAATAAGACAAGTAATAAATGTTGTTAAGGATGTGGAGGAAAAGGAATCCTCATACACTATTGGTGGAAATATAACTTGGTGCAGCCACTGTGGAAACGGTACAGAGCTTTCTCAAAAAAACTAAAAATAGAACTATTTTAATATGTGCTGTGCTGTGCTTAGTTGCTCAGTAGTGTCCAACTCTTTGCGATCCCATGTACTTAGCCTTCAGGCTCCTCTGTCCATGGGGATTCTTGAGGCAAGAATACTGGAGTGGGTTGCCATGCCCTCCTCCAGGGGATCTTCCCAGCCCAGGGATCAAACCCAGGTCTCCCGAATTGCAGGCAGATTCTTTACCATCTGAGCCACAAGGAAGCATGTGATCCAGTAATTCCACTCCTGGGTATATATCTGAAAAAACTAATACCATTAATTTGAAATGAGACATATATATCAATGCTGTTCACAGCAGCATTATTTACAGTTGCTAAGATATGGAAGCAACCTAAGTGTCCATCAGCAGATGAAGGGATAAAGAAGATGTGGCATATATACACAATGGAATACTACTCAGCCATAAAAAGAATGAAACTGTGTCATTTGCATCAGCATGTATGGACTTGGAGGGCATTATGCTCAGTAAAATAAGTCAGACAGGGAAAGACAAATATTGTATGATATCAGTTATATATGGAATTTTTAAAATACAACTAACTAGTGAATATAACAAAAATGAAGCATAACTATAGATACAGAGAACAAACTAGTGGTTACCAGTGGAGGGGTGGGCAATGTAGGAGTGGAGGAGTGGGAGATACAAACTACTGAGCGTAAGGTAGGCTCAGGGATATATTGTGCAACATGAGGTATATAGACAATATTCTGCAATATCTATAAATGGAAAGTAATCTTTTCTTTGGAAGGAATGATGCTAAAGCTGAAACTCCAGTACTTTGGCCACCTCATGTGAAGAGTTGAGTCATTGGAAAAGACTCTGATTCTGGGAAGGATTGGGGGCAGGAGGAGAAGGGGACGACAGAGGATGAGATGGCTGGATGGCATCACTGACTTGATGGCTGTGAGTCTGAGTGAACTCCGGGAGTTGGTGATAGACAGGGAGGCCTGGCGTGCTGTGATTCATGGGGTCACAAAGAGTCAGATATGACTGAATGATTGAACTAAACTGAACTGAACTGAATCTTTAAAAATATATTGTAAAATAAAATTTCAAAAATATAAATATAAAAGTATAAAATATAAATAAAAAATCACATAGCTATTTAATATAAAAGATTTTGCTTCATAAAGTCCATCTTGGATGAATGCTGATCTACATATAGTAGAAAAAAATAAGTTTCAGTGAGTATAAATGTGTGTGTGTATAGAGAATTGTCTAAAAGAGACTATTCCAAATTGACGTTTTAGTGTCAAATATACTCTGGATATCAAATACTTGTATGAAAAAAATTAAATTACCTCATTAATAATCTTACATTTATTGTGTGTTGGAATAATAAAACTTTGAATTTATTGGGTTAAAAAAATACTATTTAATTTCACTTGTTTTCACTTTTGCTTGCCTAGTAGACATTTTAAAATTGCATATTATTTTAATATGCTGTTGATTTTCTAATTTAAAATTTATTTTACAAGTCTAGAATTGTTATTCAATTCTTTCACTGTTAAGTACAATATTGATATTTCCTATTTCTTAGTCACACTTTTAATACTCCTTTATTTCTTTAATATGTGCATCATAATTATTTCATATTCATTATCTGGTAATTCCAACATTGACTGTCATTATACGTGTGATTCTAAAATGTGTTGTTTCTGTTGACTCTCTCCAACTGTGGCTCATTTTACTCTTGTACTTACCAGTTCTCAGAATTTAAGNGGCCTGGCATGCTATGATTCATGGGGTCGCAAAGAGTCGGACACAACTGAGCGACTGAACTGAACTGAACTGAACTGAACTGAATATCCCCAGGAAAAACACTGTTCTTACTACTTTAATATTCTCCAGATTTGAGCTCTTCTTTTCCTCTGATCTTAGTCCTTACTTTCCTAGAAGCTAAGAAATGTGTAAGAGGGAGATAGGAACACAGAAAAATTGAGAAATGCTTATTTTGTCATCTAAACCTGCAATAGAGAATTAGTTCAATAAACTACCATAAATGATAAAGATGCAAATTCTACAGCATAGAAATTGTGCTTAAATGTCCATGATGTTGTTGTTCAGTAGCTCAATTGTGTCCAACTCTTTGTGACCCATTGGACTGTAGCACTCTAGGCTTCCCTGTCCCTTACTGTCTCCTGGAGTTTGCTCAGACTCATGTCCCTTAAGTTGGTGATGCCATCCAACCATCTCATCCTCTGTACCCCACTTCTCCAGCTACCTTCAATCCTTCCCAGTGTCAGGTTCTTTTCCAATGAGTTAGCTCTTTGTATCAGGTGGCCAAAGTATTAGAGCTTCAGCCTCAGCATCAGTCCCTCCAATGAATATTCAGAATTAATTTCCTTTAAGATTGACTGGTTGGATCTCCTTGCAGTCAAAGGGACTCTCAAGAGTTTTCTCCAACAACACAGCTCAAAAGCCTCAGTTCTTTGGCACTCAGCTTTCTTTATAGTCCAAATCTCACATCTGTACATGACTACTGGAAAAACCATAGTTTTGACTAGATGGACTTTTATTGGCAAAGTAATGTCTGCTTTTTAATACACTCTCTAGGTTTGTCAGAACTTTTCTTCTAAGCAGCCAAAGTCTTTTAATTTCATGACTGCAGTCATCATCTGCAGTGATTTTGGAGCCCAATAAAATAGTCTGTCATTGTTTCCATTGTTTCCCCATCTATTTGCTATGAAGTAACTGGACCATGATGAGTTCATGATGTTATTAGAAAGAAAATAGTCATTTAAACCTGTATATGCAGGTTTGTAAAAAAAAAAAAAAATTCATGTGTTCGTACAGACCTAAAAATTAAGGAAGGAAATGAATTAAAGTACTAACAGTGATTTTCTTTGGGGAATATACCCACAAATTCTTTGACTCGTATGCTTTTCTGTATTTTATACAAGTTACTAATTTTGTAAAATGAACACAAATTAGGAAGAATTAAGAAGAAAGAGCAGAATTCAGAAACACTTTTATTACCCACTTTCATTCTTTTTCACACACTCAGACTATGTCAGGGACATGAGAGAAGCTGGAAAAAAAAAAATGAATAGCCCCAACAATGCTCAACAAGAAAATTCTGCAGCAAAGTGGACATGATGCTGCTCTATCTTCTACACATACTGATGATGATCAAATAGAAAGTGCTGCCTCATTGAGGAGGAAGCTTTGACTCTTTCCACCCATGGGTTTTCTTCTTTGTTGCATCTTTAAGCTGCCTTCCTTCTAACAGCCACTGTAGGTGCAGAAAGGATATAACAGAAATCTTCACATCCTCTCATTTAAGACTCACAATGTTGTGTTTCCTTGGCTTGATGGACTTGGTGAGGTGCTGGAAAGCATGAGACTCAAGAAAGGGCAGAAAAGCAGTAGTAACTTTTTACAAATTTCCATTTTTGCAAATGGATTATTAGGAAGAAATATGCCCTTTTTTTCCAACATAGCATGTTGATCTGCACTCATGCTTTCAGAGCAGTGATGAGAAAGCAGGACCAGTTATTGAGAATAAGGTTTATTTTTTTAAAAGATGGAAATAATTTGCCTAAGAGAATGCTTTATGTTTATCTTCAGAGTTGTGAATAGAGGCACCTGCCACTCCAAAATGTGGTATGTGGACCAGTAGCATCAGCATCACTCAGAAACCTGCTGGGGATGCAGGATCTTGGGCCCTACTCCAAACCTACAGCATCAGAATCTCCAGGGATCTATGGTTTAACAAACTCCCTAATAATTCCTATATACACTCGCATTTCAAAACCACTTAAGAACATCCAAAAATAATATCAAGAAATCGCACTCCAAGTTGAAAAGAAAAGGAGGCAATTTTATTCCTCTAAATATTTGAATTTCTCTCTTATCTGAGAGAAAAACATACTATAAACTCTCATCCTAGTAGCCACGATAGAGTGTGGGAACTCTTTGCACATCACTAAATAGAGGTCAGAGCCATTTAAGTGGACTGGCCCATACCTGCTTTCCTTTCACAGTCAAGCCCCAGGAATGGGCTTTTTGTTCAATTTCTCCTTTCACGTCTTCTTTGAAGAAATGCAACTTTGAACCTACAGTGTCACTGTTGGGAACTCTTTTGTGCCTGCCATAAATTGTGTCTTCCTCTGTGTGACTCTCTGGTGAGCCAGTTCAAAAATAGGGACAAAACCAACAAAAATCTTGCAAGGAAACAGGAAATGCTCTAAAACACAGGAGTCTGCCAGCTTAATTTAGTTGTTCTTTTCTTACACATCACTGTGCTATATGATTTTCTGCCTTTTTTTAGAATCATGGTTAATTGAACACATAAGAAATTATTTTTGACTCTAAGCGTATGACAAAGTATGAAAAATAAGTGAAAAATCTAAACTATGCATTTGGTATCTTCTTTTCTCATGTTATTCACTATAAGGACCAACACTTTTATAAATCCAACTTGTGAAAAATGTTGATTAATTACTTACTATGTTTTAGGAACTTTTCAGGGTCATAATTTCCTCTAATCAAAATTTATCTATCCAATTTCCTATTCTCTCCAAATGCTGCATTATGCTAATATAACACAGTGAGCCATGATGGCAGTGCATATAAATGACTGTGTTCCAAATATTTTCCTCCCTTGCTTCTGTATCAGTTATGTAAAATGCTTGTAGCAATAACAAGAAAAAAATCACAAAACCTCAGTAGCATAATTCAGTAGTATTTGTTGTTCACATTTCAGGGGTCAGCAGGGAACTTGTTGGGGCCTTTGTGTCTTCTGACTGGGCTCACTCACTGGGCTGTGCACCCACTGGCTGTCCATTGGTCTGGACCAGCCTCAGCAGGGCTACCAGAGCAGGTGGAATCTGCTCTACATGCCCTGCATGTTCCAGCAGGCCACCTTGGACATGTCCTCCTGGAGATGATAGACTCACAAGGAAAAGCAAGGCTTCTTGAGTCGTAGACTTGGAGGTACCGCAGGAGCACTTTCCCTTCATTCTATTGGCCAGAGCCAGGCACATGGTCACGTCCAGAGACGAGGCAGAGGATGCTTGAAATTTAAATAGTAAAGGGGATGCAGACAGGGTGAAGAATCAGGGCCGTGTTTGCAACAAGTCTACCACACCTGTCATCAAGTCCAGCAACAAGACTTGCTGAGTACTCTTTGGAAAGTCTTTCCACACCCATGCAGAGTTCTCTACTGTATCACTACTACCACTTCCGGCCACCAG
Source organism: Raphicerus campestris (assembly GCA_006410735.1). Taxonomy (NCBI): domain Eukaryota; kingdom Metazoa; phylum Chordata; class Mammalia; order Artiodactyla; family Bovidae; genus Raphicerus; species Raphicerus campestris. The sequence continues at coordinate 337,396 of SJYW01017284.1, forward strand.
GACCTCTTTCCTATAGCTTCCTAACTGGTCCATTCATACCTTTCTCGTCCATTGCTTCTTAGGCCATTCTCAACACAGCAGTGAGAGTAATCTTTTTATTAAGAAAATAGAGAGGAGAGTTGACAGATACACACTACCATGTGTAAAATAGATAGCTGTGGAAAGCTGCTGTATAGCACGAGGAGCTCAGCATGGTGCTCTGTGATGACCTAGAGGGATCAGATAAGGGGGTGAGATGGAGGCTCATGAAGGAGGGGATACATGTATACTTATGGCGGGCTCACATTGGTGTATAGCAGAAAGTAACACAACATTGTAAAGCAACTATCCTCCAACTTAAAAAGAAAGAAAGAAAATCTTTTCTTGCTGCTCATTTACTTATGTCCATTCAGTGCTTTCCTGTTGTTCTCAGGATAAAGGCAGAAATTCTGAAAATGATATATAAAGCCCTGCCCCGTGTGAGTGTGGAACCTGCCTCTCTCCAGCCTTACTTAGCTCTCCTGTAGGCTTGGCTCCACCCACCTGGCCTTCTATTCCTTTCTCCAGGGCTGCACTGCTCTGCACCAGAAGGGTTCCTCTACCTCAACTGGTCTTTTCCTAGTTCAAGACTATGCATTCATCCGATTGCATGCAAATATTACTTCCTCCACCATCAGCCCCTGCCCTTATCACAATGTGTCCTAATTTTATGTTCTCAAAGGTGCTTATAATATTCCATCACTGCCTTTGCCACTTTTTATAACCAACAATGATCATGTCATTAATTGATTAATGTCCACCATAAAACCATAAAACTAAAGCATAAAACTCTGTGATATCACTAGTCATGGCTTCCTAAAACATTTGCTAAAAATATAAACTAAATTATGTTTTACTTAATTTTGAATATACAGTTGATTATATCTTGAACTTAAGTGAAATGACTATGAGTGATGGTGCTGTGTACCTAGATTGTTTTAATATGATTACATAGAAATATAGCAAAACATCAATCATTTCTGCACCTTCCAAATTTATCAGCCAAATCCTCTCATTAATTTGAGCACATATGCCTTGCCCCTGGGAATAAAACCATGAAATAGATTAACCAGATTGCTGGTAAAATTATTCCTGAAGATTTGTGTTTCTTTTTTGGTCATTTAAAAAAATGATTACACCCCCTGTAGGGGGAAAGCATAAATTCAAGTCTGTTTTGTATTCTGACAACCAAGAGGCACTACCTACACATTCAAAGTAGCTAGTGTTTCCCTCTGACAAAAATGCAAATTATAATGAAAATTGCAAAAACATATGCATACAGTAGTATGTAATAGTGATTTGGTATAATCAAATTTTAAGTAATTCAGAAATTTGGTCAATGCCTTTTCATATGTGTTAACTTCATGATTCATGTAAATCCAATAGATTATCCTAGAAAAGTCACTTATTACATTCAGGAATATTTCCCTCTTAATTCCACACTTTATATTTTGCAAACCTGTTCTCTGACCCAAAAAGGAAGCCCTTTAGAACTCTCCCTTTCAAGAGGTTTGACTGGGTTTGGAACTTGGATTCTAATTGGACTATAGTCCTCCTCCTGGCAATTCATAATTGGGACACAGTGGCATTAAGCTGCCTGAAACCAGAATGTCAGGCAAATTCCAAGACCAAATCTCCTCTCTATTTAGGGAGGGTATGTAGGCTACTTGGAGAAGGACATGGCAACCCACTCCAGTATTCTTGCCTGGAGAATCCCAGGGACAGAGGAGCCTGGTGGGCTACAGTCCACGGGTCGCAAATACTGAGCAAGGCAGTCTGCAAGAAGGAGGCAAAGAGAATACAGCATAGACATAGGAGGACCAAGGAGCTCTTGTGGGGAGATAGAAAAGAAAAAGAGAAAGTGTGTAAGAGCAATATGGCATTCTTGGTTCCTGATGCTCTCATTTCCAAGTCTAAGCCTGGAAAACCCTGGCTGTGTTTTCTGTCATATATTTTGAGAGAATTCCTTAAACCATGTAATGAATTCCCTGACTTATTCAGTGAAATTTCTATTTCCTACAAGAAAATAATTTGTGGTCAAGACAGAGAAGAGAAGAGGCTGGTAAATACCTTCAAGCCTCAGAGAACATAGTCCTTTAGGGAGTTTCTAGGTCCTTTCATTCATGGACTGTCATCATGGGATTCTGACTTTATCTGGACATTTGCTTCTTATGGTGAATTACAGCCTTAAAATGAGGCCTCCTATAGGAGAATCATTTACTTTTAATGCCATAAAAATCCTTACAGGAGTTTTTTATTTTCTTTCACAAGTGCATCAGAGCTACTTGTGAACTTTACAGGAGCATGGAATTTGGGCCCCAGCCAAATTTAATGGTTCTGAATCACTAGATTGACATCACAGGTGATTATTATATTTATGTATTATTGTACTATTATTATTATATTACTGTTATTAAT
>SJYW01017284.1:346173-356202 GCA_006410735.1 Raphicerus campestris
ACCTTTCTCGTCCATTGCTTCTTAGGCCATTCTCAACACAGCAGTGAGAGTATTCTTTTTATTAAGAAAATAGAGAGGAGAGTTGACAGATACACACTACCATGTGTAAAATAGATAGCTGTGGAAAGCTGCTGTATAGCACAAGGAGCTCAGCATGGTGCTCTGTGATGACCTAGAGGGATCAGATAAGGGGGTGAGATGGAGGCTCATGAAGGAGGGGATACATGTATACTTATGGCGGGCTCACATTGGTGTATAGCAGAAAGTAACACAACATTGTAAAGCAACTATCCTCCAACTTAAAAAGAAAGAAAGAAAATCTTTTCTTGCTGCTCATTTACTTATGTCCATTCAGTGCTTTCCTGTTGTTCTCAGGATAAAGGCAGAAATTCTGAAAATGGTATATAAAGCCCTGCCCGTGTGAGTGTGGAACCTGCCTCTCTCCAGCCTTACTTAGCTCTCCTGTAGGCTTGGCTCCACCCACCTGGCCTTCTATTCCTTTCTCCAGGGCTGCACTGCTCTGTACCAGAAGGGTTCCTCTACCTCAACTGGTCTTTTCCTAGTTCAAGACTATGCATCCATCCGATTGCATGCAAATATCACTTCCTCCACCATCAGCCCCTGCCCTTATCACAATGTGTCCTAATTTTATGTTCTCAAAGCTGCTTATAATTTTCCATCGCTGCCTTTGCCACTTTTTATAACCAACAATGATCATGTCATTAATTGATTAATGTCCACCATAAAACCATAAAACTAAAGCATAAAACTCTGTGATATCACTAGTCATGGCTTCCTAAAACATTTGCTAAAATATAAACTAAATTATGTTTTACTTAATTTTGAATATACAGTTGATTATATCTTGAACTTAAGTGAAATGACTATGAGTGATGGTGCTGTGTACCTAGATTGTTTTAATATGATTACATAGAAATATAGCAAAACATCAATCATTTCTGCACCTTCCAAATTTATCAGCCAAATCCTCTCATTAATTTGAGCACATATGCCTTGCCCCTGGGAATAAAACCATGAAATAGATTAACCAGATTGCTGGTAAAATTATTCCTGAAGATTTGTGTTTCTTTTTTGGTCATTAAAAAAAATGATTACACCCCCTGTAGGGGGAAAGCATAAATTCAAGTCTGTTTTGTATTCTGACAACCAAGAGGCACTACCTACACATTCAAAGTAGCTAGTGTTTCCCTCTGACAAAAATGCAAATTATAATGAAAATTGCAAAAACATATGCATACAGTAGTATGTAATAGTGATTTGGTATAATCAAATTTTAAGTAATTCAGAAATTTGGTCAATGCCTTTTCATATGTGTTAACTTCATGATTCATGTAAATCCAATAGATTATCCTAGAAAAGTCACTTATTACATTCAGGAATATTTCCCTCTTAATTCCACACTTTATATTTTGCAAACCTGTTCTCTGACCCAAAAAGGAAGCCCTTTAGAACTCTCCCTTTCAAGAGGTTTGACTGGGTTTGGAACTTGGATTCTAATTGGACTATAGTCCTCCTCCTGGCAATTCATAATTGGGACACAGTGGCATTAAGCTGCCTGAAACCAGAATGTCAGGCAAATTCCAAGACCAAATCTCCTCTCTATTTAGGGAGGGTATGTAGGCTACTTGGAGAAGGACATGGCAACCCACTCCAGTATTCTTGCCTGGAGAATCCCAGGGACAGAGGAGCCTGGTGGGCTACAGTCCACGGGTCGCAAATACTGAGCAAGGCAGTCTGCAAGAAGGAGGCAAAGAGAATACAGCATAGACATAGGAGGACCAAGGAGCTCTTGTGGGGAGATAGAAAAGAAAAAGAGNCCTGATGGCCCAGGTCCCTAAGAACATCAGAAACAATCCCATCACACCTTTCTCCTCTTTCCTTCAGTCACAAAAGGTTATCCTGGGCTGTTAGCCTTAATGAGGCCTGTTTATCCTCTTATCTAACCCAGTCTAATGCCTTCCTGTCCATCTCCTTTAACCCACACAGTGTTGTTCTTGTTGCTGTTGTTCAGTCAATAAGCCTTGTCCAATTCTTTCTGATCCCATGGACTGCAGCACGCCAGGTTCCTCTGCCATTCACTGTCTCCCAGAATTTGCTCAAATTCATGTCCATTGAGTCGGTGATGCTATCTAACCATCTCAATCTCTGTTGCCCCCTTCTCCTTTTGCCATCAATCCTTCTCAGCATCAGGGTCTTTTCCAATGAGTCGGCTCTTCACATCAAGTGGCCAAAGTATTGGAGCTTCAGTTTCAGGATCATTCTTTTCAATGAATATTCAGGGTTGATTTCCTTTAGAATTGATTGGTTTGATCTCCTTACAGTCCAAGCTATATCAGCTACTCTTCCTCCTTGATTCTGCCACCAATAGATCTACTAGAAACTTTCTCACTTATGAAAGATTTTAATAATCATTCTGATTCTTGAGTTCCAATAGGATTCCAGTCATCATTCTTGGTCATTGCAACAGCCATGTAGATGATTTATCCATCACCTTAACCCCCAGACCTTTGTCCTTCTCATCTTTTACTATAATCATCCCCTTGCCTTTTCTCCTTCTTGAGCCACATATTACCACAGCCATCTCTGAAACTAGTCATTTTCTTGACATCACGAGTAATTTTGTCCCTTCCAAATCTCAAGTTCAGGTCTCCCATTCTCTCACCATTCCCTCATCCTTCTAGCTCATGCCTTCTCATAGACTGACTCCCCCTGTAACGTGACTTTCAACTTATTGACTCAGCCACCTTGTCACTGTCTGTTTCCTTCTTTATAGCTTCATTTTCCTCCTTTTCTGGTGTAGATTTGATTCATCATTAGGATGAAACCTCATATTATCATATGCAATATCATACTTTCATGTACTAATCAGAATTCTGTTGAAATAATGCTACAAATGGTCCAAAATTTCTGTGGCTGCTAAGAAGAGAGATTTACTTCTGAATCATGCATCTGCAGGGCAGCTGAGTCAGCTCAGTGTCAAACTGAAAACTTGGTTCAGATCTGGCCCATGTGACCTCATTCCGGGACACACAGTGGCCGGAGCAGGTTTTTCTCATGATGGCAAAGAGCTCAACAGAATCAGCTAAATCATGTAAGTGTGTTTCAAGTCACTGCTTGCATGACAACTGCTATACTCTATTGGCCAAAGCAAGTCAAATGGCCAGGTCCAAGGTCATTGAGACAATGGTTAATGGCAGACACTGCAAGTCACACAACAAGGGATTATAACCTTATTTACTGGGGGAAGTGAAAACTAGAAACATATTTCAATCCACTCCACCTAAACTCCATTATCTCTCTCTTGCTATTGAAATTACAAACAAAACTCCAACTCTTCTTTAAACACGTGGAATCCACTCTCAAATAGCTGAACATAGTTTGAGAAAAATGCTACACCCTGATAAATGACCTCACCTCATATTCTTGACTACTGACTTCAAGTGCTACCTCAGTGATTCTCAGTAAGTTTAAAATTCCCTGGTCAATTTTTGCTTTTTATTGAGATAACTATTTAATGTCTCCTCAGTTCTCCCATCCCCAGCAAATAGACCATCCTCCCTATCAGTGATGACTTCTTTTTTCACTGAGAAAATAAAAACAATCAAATTGGACTCCCATCTACTATAACTTCCAATTTACCAACTCTTCTGCTCAGAGCCTACTCTGCCTCCCCTACTGAAAGATGTTTTCTTTTGTGCATTCCACATGGATGTTGGATTGACTCACCATTTGCCCATCTTCCAAGTAATTGTCTCTTTCTTGCATCATCCATCTTCTCTCTTTCTATCAAATCATTATAAGCAGCATACAAGCATTCTATAATGTGCTACAGCATCTCTCACTGTCAATAAAGTCTTCTTTTACTGCATACCTTTGTTCAACTATACTACTATTTCTCTTTGCCCTTTTACAGTAAGTCACCTCAAAAAGTGACCTACCCTTTTATTTCCTCTCTTGTTCAGACACNGATCTCTGCATTGGAAAGATGCCCTGGAAAAGGGAACCACTACCCACTCCAATATTCTGGCCTGGAGGACTCCATGGAGTGGATAGTCCAGGGGTCACAAAGAGTCCAGCATGACTAACTTTCACTTCCACTTCCATTATTAACTTATTGATTCTGTTAAGAATAGAATAAAAACAACAATAATACTTGATCTTCAGATTCTGTCTTGAGGGCATTTGCATTGACCAGAGGATAGAAAAAATATACTAAATTCTGAAAGTTAGCAAAAGTGAGACTCAAGGTGAAATCAGGAGGTAGAAGAGACAAGTGAACACAGAATTAGACTAAGGATGGTGGCAGACATAATTTAAACAATTTCAGATGTGCTGCAAGAAAGCTAAGTCCACCTCTCCCTGTCTCAATACTATATCCCACAGGATTGAGGAGACCCCACAGATTCTCCTCAATGCCCAGCAAGAAAGTCTTCTCTCCCCACCTAAACCGCCTGATGGCCCAGGTCCCTAAGAACATCAGAAACAATCCCATCACACCTTTCTCCTCTTTCCTTCAGTCACAAAAGGTTATCCTGGGCTGTTAGCCTTAATGAGGCCTGTTTATCCTCTTATCTAACCTAGTCTAATGCCTTCCTGTCCATCTCCTTTAACCCACACAGTGTTGTTCTTGTTGCTGTTGTTCAGTCAATAAGCCTTGTCCAATTCTTTCTGATCCCATGGACTGCAGCACGCCAGGTTCCTCTGCCATTCACTGTCTCCCAGAATTTGCTCAAATTCATGTCCATTGAGTCGGTGATGCTATCTAACCATCTCAATCTCTGTTGCCCCCTTCTCCTTTTGCCATCAATCCTTCTCAGCATCAGGGTCTTTTCCAATGAGTCGGCTCTTCACATCAAGTGGCCAAAGTATTGGAGCTTCAGTTTCAGGATCATTCTTTTCAATGAATATTCAGGGTTGATTTCCTTTAGAATTGATTGGTTTGATCTCCTTACAGTCCAAGCTATATCAGCTACTCTTCCTCCTTGATTCTGCCACCAATAGATCTACTAGAAACTTTCTCACTTATGAAAGATTTTAGTAATCATTCTGATTCTTGAGTTCCAACAGGATTCCAGTCATCATTCTTGGTCATTGCAACAGCCATGTAGATGATTTATCCATCACCTTAACCCCCAGACCTTTGTCCTTCTCATCTTTTACTATAATCATCCCCTTGCCTTTTCTCCTTCTTGAGCCACATATTACCACAGCCATCTCTGAAACTAGTCATTTTCTTGACATCACGAGTAATTTTGTCCCTTCCAAATCTCAAGTTCAGGTCTCCCATTCTCTCACCATTCCCTCATCCTTCTAGCTCATGCCTTCTCATAGACTGACTCTCCCTGTAACGTGACTTTCAACTTATTGACTCAGCCACCTTGTCACTGTCTGTTTCCTTCTTTATAGCTTCATTTTCCTCCTTTTCTGGTGTAGATTTGATTCATCATTAGGATGAAACCTCATATTATCATATGCAATATCATACTTTCATGTACTAATCAGAATTCTGTTGAAATAATGCTACAAATGGTCCAAAATTTCTGTGGCTGCTAAGAAGAGAGATTTACTTCTGAATCATGCATCTGCAGGGCAGCTGAGTCAGCTCAGTGTCAAACTGAAAACTTGGTTCAGATCTGGCCCATGTGACCTCATTCCGGGACACACAGTGGCCGGAGCAGGTTTTTCTCATGATGGCAAAGAGCTCAACAGAATCAGCTAAATCATGTAAGTGTGTTTCAAGTCACTGCTTGCATGACAACTGCTATACTCTATTGGCCAAAGCAAGTCAAATGGCCAGGTCCAAGGTCATTGAGACAATGGTTAATGGCAGACACTGCAAGTCACACAACAAGGGATTATAACCTTATTTACTGGGGGAAGTGAAAACTAGAAACATATTTCAATCCACTCCACCTAAACTCCATTATCTCTCTCTTGCTATTGAAATTACAAACAAAACTCCAACTCTTCTTTAAACACGTGGAATCCACTCTCAAATAGCTGAACATAGTTTGAGAAAAATGCTACACCCTGATAAATGACCTCACCTCATATTCTTGACTACTGACTTCAAGTGCTACCTCAGTGATTCTCAGTAAGTTTAAAATTCCCTGGTCAATTTTTGCTTTTTATTGAGATAACTATTTAATGTCTCCTCAGTTCTCCCATCCCCAGCAAATAGACCATCCTCCCTATCAGTGATGACTTCTTTTTTCACTGAGAAAATAAAAACAATCAAATTGGACTCCCATCTACTATAACTTCCAATTTACCAACTCTTCTGCTCAGAGCCTACTCTGCCTCCCCTACTGAAAGATGTTTTCTTTTGTGCATTCCACATGGATGTTGGATTGACTCACCATTTGCCCATCTTCCAAGTAATTGTCTCTTTCTTGCATCATCCATCTTCTCTCTTTCTATCAAATCATTATAAGCAGCATACAAGCATTCTATAATGTGCTACAGCATCTCTCACTGTCAATAAAGTCTTCTTTTACTGCATACCTTTGTTCAACTATACTACTATTTCTCTTTGCCCTTTTACAGTAAGTCACCTCAAAAAGTGACCTACCCTTTTATTTCCTCTCTTGTTCAGACACTGATCTCTGTCAACTCACTAAATGACTCCTGTCAACATCACCCATGAATTCCAGGTTGTCAAATACAATAATCAATTCTCCTTCCTAAACTTGCTGTATTCATGAGTGATACTTGAATCACTCCATGACTCACTGCTCAGTAAGCCATTTTCTTCACATGGTTTCTGGGATACTGCAATTGTCTGGTTTTCTTCTTACTTTGTTATCTCAATGATGTATTTTCCTCTTCATGTTGGAGTATCTGAGGGCTCAGTATAAGGACGTTTTTTCTAACTAGAAGTTATTCCTTAAATTATGCCATCCAACTATATGGTTTTAAGTATCATTCATGTTTTAATATTTCAATTTTATTTTTTTCAGTTCCATTTTTACCCTAAACTGCAGGCACTCATAAGTATCTCTTAAAACTGCCATCTTCACTGGAATGTCTCAAAGGTATCATAAATTTAATGTGTTCTAAATCCGCTCCTGCCTTCATTCTCTTTACCTCTACTACCACTCAGTTGCTCAGTCCAGAACCCCTTGCCATTCTAAATCCTCTCTTGCTCTTGTGCCCCCTACTGATTCACCTGCAAGTCTTTTGGCTTCATCTTCATGTCTTCTCTCTTGTACCAATATCACACTATGCAAGCTATAATCATCTCTCTCCTGTGCAAAAACAATAGCTTCCTACCTTGTCTCCCCATTTCCACTTTTGCTTTGCTATAGTCTGATCTCCATCGTTGGAGTGGTCTTCTTAAAATACAAATATAACCATATCACTTTCCAAGTCAAAAGACCCCTGACAGCCCTGTTCTAGCTTCTATTGCTACATAACAAGTTATCTCCAAACCTAGTGGCTTAAAGCAATCATTTTAGTATGCTCAAATTCTCTGTGTCAGAAATTCACACACAACACAGAGGGGGTAAACTGTCTGTTTCATGTTTTGAGACTCAACTGGAAACCTCAAAAGTTGGAGTGATTCAGTGTCTGGTGGCTGGGATGATCAGAAGACTCATTCACTCACTTGAACACATGGCATGAAGACTAGGATTGCTGAGCAAAGCACTTGCTCATGGTCTCTCCATATAGTGTGGCTTCCTTAGTCCAGTGGCCTCCGTGATGCTTGCACAAACACTTTCACAAGCAAGGCAGAATTTATACTGTCCCNCTTTTGTGCATTCCACATGGATGTTGGATTGACTCACCATTTGCCCATCTTCCAAGTAATTGTCTCTTTCTTGCATCATCCATCTTCTCTCTTTCTATCAAATCATTATAAGCAGCATACAAGCATTCTATAACGTGCTACAGCATCTCTCACTGTCAATAAAGTCTTCTTTTACTGCATACCTTTGTTCAACTATACTACTATTTCTCTTTGCCCTTTTACAGTAAGTCACCTCAAAAAGTGACCTACCCTTTTATTTCCTCTCTTGTTCAGACATTGATCTCTGTCAACTCACTAAATGACTCCTGTCAACATCACCCATGAATTCCAGGTTGTCAAATACAATAATCAATTCTCCTTCCTAAACTTGCTGTATTCATGAGTGATACTTGAATCACTCCATGACTCACTGCTCAGTAAGCCATTTTCTTCACATGGTTTCTGGGATACTGCAATTGTCTGGTTTTCTTCTTACTTTGTTATCTCAATGATGTATTTTCCTCTTCATGTTGGAGTATCTGAGGGCTCAGTATAAGGACGTTTTTTCTAACTAGAAATTATTCCTTAAATTATGCCATCCAACTATATGGTTTTAAGTATCATTCATGTTTTAATATTTCAATTTTATTTTTTTCAGTTCCATTTTTACCCTAAACTGCAGGCACTCATAAGTATCTCTTAAAACTGCCATCTTCACTGGAATGTCTCAAAGGTATCATAAATTTAATGTGTTCTAAATCTGCTTCTGCCTTCATTCTCTTTACCTCTACTACCACTCAGTTGCTCAGTCCAGAACCCCTTGCCATTCTAAATCCTCTCTTGCTCTTGTGCCCCCTACTGATTCACCTGCAAGTCTTTTGGCTTCATCTTCATGTCTTCTCTCTTGTACCAATATCACACTATGCAAGCTATAATCATCTCTCTCCTGTGCGAAAACAATAGCTTCCTACCTTGTCTCCCCATTTCCACTTTTGCTTTGCTATAGTCTGATCTCCATCGTTGGAGTGGTCTTCTTAAAATACAAATATAACCATATCACTTTCCAAGTCAAAAGACCCCTGACAGCCCTGTTCTAGCTTCTATTGCTACATAACAAGTTATCTCCAAACCTAGTGGCTTAAAGCAATCATTTTAGTATGCTCAAATTCTCTGTGTCAGAAATTCACACACAACACAGAGGGGGTAAACTGTTTCATGTTTTGAGACTCAACTGGAAACCTCAAAAGTTGGAGTGATTCAGTGTCTGGTGGCTGGGATGATCAGAAGACTCATTCACTCACTTGAACACATGGCATGAAGACTAGGATTGCTGAGCAAAGCACTTGCTCATGGTCTCTCCATATAGTGTGGCTTCCTTAGTCCAGTGGCCTCCGTGATGCTTGCACAAGCACTTCCACAAGCAAGGCAGAATTTATACTGTCCCTCATTACTCAACCATAGTAATCATACTGCATCACTTTCTCCATCCTCTGTTCACTGAAGTAGTAAAAGCCAGTCCAGAATCAAGCAATGGGAAATTTGACTTCACCTTTTAATGGGGGCATGAGAGGTTCACCTTCTGGAAAAGCACAGATAATATGGTTGTTCCCAGCTTTGGAAAATACAATCTACTATCAAATTCCCATCACACTTGGAATAAAATGAATAGTCTTAAAGGTGTTAATACAACAAAAGAATATAATTCTGTAAATATTCATGCACTCAACATAGGAGCATCTAAATATATAAAGCAAATATTAACAGACCTAAAGGGAAACACAGACAATAACACAATAATAGTCAAGGACTTCAATCTCCCCCTTTCATCAAAAGGATAGATCATCCAGACGGAAAATCAATATGGAATCATTAAACTTAAACTTCATGTTAAACCACATAGACTTAACAAATATTTACAGAATATTCCATCCAAAAGCAAAGGAATATACCTTCTTCTCAAGCTAACATAGAACAATCTCAAGGATAGATCATATATTGTATCATAAAACAATTCTCAACAAACTTAAGAAGACTGAAATCTTATCAAGTATCTTTCATGATCACAATAATAGAAAGTTAGGAATAAATTGCAAGAATAAAACTGGAAAACTCACAAATAGGTGAAGAGTAAACAATATGTTACTGAACAACCAATGGCATAAATCAAAAGAGAAATAAAAAAATATCTAGAGACAAAAATGGACACACAGCATACTAAACTTATGGGTTGCAGAAAATGCAGTTTTAAGAGGGATGTTCACAGCAAAAAAAAAAAAAAA
>SJYW01017284.1:370424-385971 GCA_006410735.1 Raphicerus campestris
CTCTTGTTTTTCCTATAATCCAGCAGATGTTGGCAATTTGATCCCTGGTTCCTCTGCCTTTCTAAATCCAGCTTGAATATCTGGAAATTCTCAGTTCACATACTGTTGGAGCTTCTCTTGGAGAGTTTTGAGCATCTCTTTGCTACCATGAGATAAGTGTGATTGTGTGGTAGTTTGAGCATTCTTTGGCATTGCCTTTCTTGGAATTGAAGTGAAAACTGACCTCTTCCAGTCCTGTGGCCACTGCTGAGTTTTCCAAATTTGCTGGCATATTGAGTGCAACACTTTCACAGCATCAATAGGATTTGAAACTGTTCAACTGGAATTCCATCACCTCCACTAGCTTTGTTCATAGTGATGTTTCCTAAGGCTCACTTGGCTTCCCATTCCAGGATGTCTGGCTCTAGTTGAGTGATCATGCCATCATGGTTATCTGGGTCCTGAAGACCTTTTTTGTATAGTTCTTCTGTATTCTTGGCACCTCTTCTTAATCTTCTGTTTCTGTTAGGTCCATACATTTCCTGTCCTTTATTGTGCCCATCTTTGCATGAACTGTTACTTTGGTGTCTCTGATTTTTTTAAAGAAATCTCTAGTCTTTCCCATTCTATTGTGTGCCTCTATTTATTTGCATTGATCACTGAGGAAGGCTTTATTATCTCTCCTTGCTCTTCTTTGGAACTCTGCATTCAGATCGGTATATGTTTCCTTTTTTCCCTTTGCCTTTCACTTCTTTTCTTTTCTCAGCTATTTGTGAGGCCTCCATAGACAATTATTTTGCCTTTTTGCATTCCTTTTTCTTATCGATGGTCTTGATCACTGCCTTCTGTACCACATCATGAACCTCTGTCCACAGTTCTTCAGGCACTCTATTAGATCTAATCCCTTGAATCTATTTCTCACTTCCACTGTATAATCGTGAGGTATTTGATTTAGGTCATCCTTGAATGGTGTAGTGGTTTTCCCTACTTTCTTCAATTTAAGTCTGAATTTGGCAATAAGGAGTTCATGATCTGATCCACAGTCAGCTCCGAGTCTTATTTTTGCTGACTGTATAGAACTTCTCCATCTTCAGCTGCAAAGAAGATAATCAATCTGATTTAGGTGTTGACCATCTGGTGATGTCCACGTGTAGAGTCTTCTCTTGCATTGTTGGAAGAGGGTGTTTGCTATGATCAGTATGTTCTCTTGGCATAACTCTGTTTGCCTTTGCCCTGCTTCATTCTGTTCTCCAAGGCCAAACTTGCCTGTTACTCCAGATATCTCATGACTTCCTACTTTTGCATTCCAGTCCCTTACAATGACAAGTTCATTTTTTTTGATGTGAAGGTCTTGTAGGTCATCATATAACCCTTCAACTTCAGCTTTTTTAACATTAGTGGTTGGGGCATAGACTTGGATAACTGTGATATTGAAGGGTATGCCTTTGAAATGAACAGAGATCATTCTGTCACTTTTTAGATTGCACCCGAGTACTGCATTTCAGACTCTTTTGTTGACTACGAGAGCTGCTCTATTTCTTTTAAGGGATCCTTGCCACCTAAGATGGATCTGTAGGGCCATTCAAGATGGACGGGTCATGATGGAGAATTCCGAGAAAACGTGGTTCACTGGAGAAGGGAATGGCAAACCAGTTCAGTCTTCTTGCCTTGAGAACCCCATGAACAGAGTGAAAAGGCAAAAAGATATGACAGTGAAAGATGAACTCCCCAGCTCGGTAGGTGCCCAATATGCTACTGGAGTAGTGTCGAATGAAATAGGACATCTCAATTCAGGGTTCAGTATCCACATGTAGCCATCAAATGCTGTATAAATAGTGAAAATGCATATCTTTGTTATTCTGACTAGAGTGTTTTAAGGACCTGTAGCATCAACATTACTTGGGAGCCAGTTAAAATGTGGAATCTTAGACAAACTAGTGATTACAAGATGGGACAGAGGTAGGATGAAGGGCAGATAGGTGAAGGGGTTCAAGAGATACAAACTATCAGGTATAAAATAACTAAGTTACAAGGATGTAATGTACAGCACAAGGAAAACAGTCAATACTTTATATTTACTGTGTATGCAGTATAGTCTATAAAAATATGAAATTACTACATTGTATACCTGAAACTAATAAAATATTGTAACTCAACTATTCTTCAATTTAAGAAAGGAGAGATAGGCAGTGAGCATTATCAATATATAAACTGTAAATTTACCCAAATAATTTGTCAAAATAACTCCAATAAATTGGAACTTATAAGACTAAAGATATTCAAGATATCCAAAATTTATAGTTTGAATCCAAACTAGATTTCCCCTACTATACAGATAGGACCTCATCAATCTTGTTCCCTAGTGTTTATGTGAGTCTGTTTCCTAAAACTGTACAAATGTTAGATATTTGGTCTTTGGTAATATGATATTAAAAATAAATTCCTTTTCTTCTGTTATTGTTCAGCTCAGTCATCTTCATATATGCTTAATCCTTGCTAGTCACTTATGCTATTACATTTTCTTCTCTTTTTTTTTTCATTTAACTTGGCATATCAGTGTTTTTGTTACTGGTTTCTAAGAATGCATTTATGATTAAGGATGTTAACCATTTGTCATGCGATGCAAATGAAATACCATATTTTATTGCCATCAATTTAATTTTGGTTATGTGTTAAAATATAGTGTGTTGCATTTTAATTAATTAATTGTTATTTAATTAAAAAGAGAGAGAATTCGAAAAGCAAAGAGAAAAAAGAGAAATGTGGAGCCTCAGATTGCAGCCCAGAAGTGCTGCCTCAGAATCTGCATTTTAACAAGATCCTGTGGTGATTCTTACACTCCCCCCAAGTTCCAGAAGGCTGATTGTGTTAGTATTGCCAGCAGCTGACCCTGATGAGTAATTGCAGGACTGCCAGCAAAGAAGATCCCATTCTTTAGTGGGATCTAAATTACCTAACATTACCGAATCAGTGCTTCAATTCCTTCCACTCACCTTTTACCCTGTGTTACAGAACCTAATTTTATTATTTGCTCCTAATTGCTCCTGAGACTTTAGCCCACTCCTGGCTGAGAGTGTAAGTTTGAAATGATTCCAAGCTCAGGGTCACTGACAAAATTTAATGACAATCTCTTTATGTCTGTAAATCTACTAAAGATGACAGTTTTGAAAACCATACAGCTTTGCTTACCCAGAGTTTTGTGGTAAGCCCAGAAGGCTGTGGAAGCATAAGTACTTTTATCCATAGTATAGCCACAGCAGTGAACAGACTAGGGCAACTGTGGTCAGATATTTTCCATGTTAATGGGAGGAATGTGTGCTAATTTTATACATAATTACCAACATTCCACATCTCCCTTTCTCCTCAGGACAGAAGGGGGAAAAAAAGNACTAGATTTCCCCTACTATACAGATAGGACCTCATCAATCTTGTTCCCTAGTGTTTATGTGAGTCTGTTTCCTAAAACTGTACAAATGTTAGATATTTGGTCTTTGGTAATATGATATTAAAAATAAATTCCTTTTCTTCTGTTATTGTTCAGCTCAGTCATCTTCATATATGCTTAATCCTTGCTAGTCACTTATGCTATTACATTTTCTTCTCTTTTTTTTTTCATTTAACTTGGCATATCAGTGTTTTTGTTACTGGTTTCTAAGAATGCATTTATGATTAAGGATGTTAACCATTTGTCATGCGATGCAAATGAAATACCATATTTTATTGCCATCAATTTAATTTTGGTTATGCGTTAAAATATAATGTGTTGCATTTTAATTAATTAATTGTTATTTAATTAAAAAAGAGAGAATTCGAAAAGCAAAGAGAAAAAAGAGAAATGTGGAGCCTCAGATTGCAGCCCAGAAGTGCCGCCTCAGAATCTGCATTTTAACAAGATCCTGTGGTGATTCTTACACTCCCCCCAAGTTCCAGAAGGCTGATTGTGTTAGTATTGCCAGCAGCTGACCCTGATGAGTAATTGCAGGACTGCCAGCAAAGAAGATCCCATTCTTTAGTGGGATCTAAATTACCTAACATTACCGAATCAGTGCTTCAATTCCTTCCACTCACCTTTTACCCTGTGTTACAGAACCTAATTTTATTATTTGCTCCTAATTGCTCCTGAGACTTTAGCCCACTCCTGGCTGAGAGTGTAAGTTTGAAATGATTCCAAGCTCAGGGTCACTGACAAAATTTAATGACAATCTCTTTATGTCTGTAAATCTACTAAAGATGACAGTTTTGAAAACCATACAGCTTTGCTTACCCAGAGTTTTGTGGTAAGCCCAGAAGGCTGTGGAAGCATAAGTACTTTTATCCATAGTATAGCCACAGCAGTGAACAGACTGGGGCAACTGTGATCAGATATTTTCCATGTTAATGGGAGGAATGTGTGCTAATTTTATACATAATTACCAACATTCCACATCTCCCTTTCTCCTCAGGACAGAAGGGGGAAAAAAAGAAAGGAAAAAAAAAAAAAAACACAGAGGTACAGAGTATACAATGCATTTGTTTTTATTTATATTTTAGTTGTGCTTAAAACAAACTGCAGCATATTCTTTCAAGGGCATTCATTATTCATTAGAAATGATTCCAAAGAAGTCGAGAGCACATTTTCATATTTACTGGGAAGCGATTCTATCTCTAAAGGACTCTTGGTTCTAGTCCTTTTCCTGTTACGGTGTATGTAGGATGTAGTCATGTATGGATGTGAAAGTAAAACCATAAGGAAGGCTGAGCACCGAAGAATTGATGCTTTTGAGCTGTGGTGTTGGAGAAGATTCTTGAGAGCCCCTTGGACTGCAAGGAGGTCAAACCAGTCACTTCTAAAGGAAATCAGTCCTGAATATTCATTGGAAAGACTAATGCTGAGGCTGAAGCTCCAATACTTTGGCCACCTGATGAAAAGAACTGACTTACTGGAAAAGACCCTGATGCTGGAAAAGATTGAAGGCAGGAGGAGAAGGGGATGACAGAGGATGAGATGGTTGGATGGCATCACTAACTCAATGGTCATGAGTTTGAGCAAGCTCCTGGAGTTGGTGATGGACAGGGAGGCCAGGCGTGCTGCAGTCCATGGGATTGCAAAGATTCAGACACAACTGAGTGACTGAACACACTGACTGAACTGATGGATGTAAAAAATTTCAAAAAAAAATGACTTATATTTACAGCACTGGGGAGTTTTCTTTTTTCCCTCTGTGTAATCTGAACTTCTTTTCTGTATGTCACCATAACTTTTGTATCTCAGCCTGAAAAATATAGAATATAGAGGCTTTGTTAAATATTATCATTTTCATTGAAAGGCTTGACATCTAACTTGCCCTTCTCCCTAATGTGTTGGTATTTGTAAAGTAAAAATGTCATGAGTGGGTATAAATATGTTCATTCTTCATTACCACATGACTGGAGGACTCCCTTTACACAATGAACTTTGCTGAGTGGAATGACAAAAAGTACAAAAAGAATGAATCCTGTGCTCTGCTAGAATGAATCCTGTGCTCTGCTTTCCAAAAGTATGCAACACATTGAAAACACAGCGTAATGAAATAGTGCCCAAAATTATAGGAGAAAATTAGAGGTATGCAAAAACCATGTTTAAAGTTCTGTATTATAACAGTGAAGGTAAGGAAGATCATTTCAGTGTCAGGTCAGGCATGGATGACCGAGAGCAGCTGCTGGGAGAAAGTGGCTTTGAGCTAAAACTGGAGGACAAGAAGAATTTGTAAATTGGGATACAGCATTCTATGAAAAGGAAAGATTTTCAGTAACCATTTTGTTTTAATTATTGTTCAGTCAGTAAGTCATGTCCAGTGTTTTTCGACCCAAGGACTGCAGCACTCCATGGAAGAAGGTAAATAAAAACCAATCAATTTCTGGGGCCTCTCTGGTGGTCCAGTGGCTGAGACTTCATGCTCCCACTGCACGGGGCATGGGCTTGATCCCTAGTCCCATGTTGGGAAACTAAGATCCTGAAAGCCATGCGGGACAGCCAAAGAGTGAAAGAAAAAAAAATCCACAAAAACAATTCACTTTCTGCTCTAGAAACAATTTTCTTAGTGCTATTCTGCAGATGTGACAGATCAATCCTATGCTCTGAGGACAAAGAAGAGGAAAATCAAGTTGAACTGTAAGGAATAATGTTCTGCCACCGAAACAGCTGGGAAAGAAGACAGAATTATCAGGGTTTTTTTAAGTGAAATAATCTCCTGGCATTGAACAGCCTGCTGACCGGTTGATTATAAATGAATGACTTTTACAAGGTTTTATTTTTATTTTGTGGTAGAGTCCTGTACACAATCAGTATAATTAATGCAATCAATATACTTAATAAATAAATGTAATCAATATTAAGTAGCCATAGCTCTAATATATACTTAAATCTATGTTTTAATAAATTTCAAAACTGTTCTTTGATCCTTAGTTAAGTTACAAAAAAAGAAGGAAGTTGTTGATCAAGAATCTGAAGATATATCTTTTTAATGAATAAACTATGGTCTTACTAAACACAAATAGTAATTTAGGGAAGTAGTCATAACCTTGAGACAAACATCAGAAACCTATTAAGGGCAGTGACACATTCAGCTGAAGAGTTTTCTAGAAACCCAAGGGTCATCACACATCTTTTAAGATAAATGAAATTTTGGGTAAAGCAGAGCTCAGGAACTGAGATAAACAAGCCTTCTATATTTTAATATGTGTGGTTGTGATTTGCACACGTAATACAAAAAGTTCATTCACTTTTTTTCCTCACAAAAATAATGTAATGCTAAAATGAATTGATTTTTCTCAAATGTCCAAGTGTATTTATCTTTTTCCTCTCATAATGTCAGACATTACTTTTGGCAGATGATGTTGAAAACAGAAAGTGTTTAGTTAACCACTTGGGCAGCTGCAGATTTTTCTTTTTCTTTCCAATTAATGAATAAGCACTTCCTTGCAGCAAAGAATGGAAGTGAAGTTAGCATTTAATTGACAATGGAACAATCTTGAATAAAAACAAGTATCTGTGAGGGAAAAAAATGCCCTCATGAAATATATTATGTTTATGCATCGCACGTAGACAGTGCCATCCCTGCACCTGTTTTCAGATGGGAAGAACTCCAGGTCACAGAGGAGGAATACACTTCTCTTTTTAAGTTGATTGCTTCTAAATGTAGCTCAACATAATGGATCCTTACAGTTTTGTGTTCTGCTTTCAGCAAAACGCAAAAACCTGGACCAGTTTTGAGTTGCAAGGACAGTCACAGCCATTTCAGAATACGTCTACATCTTTCTTCTTAAAACTTGGATTATTAATGGTAACAGTTGAATTCTCTCTCCCCCTTCTGTGATTAACATTTCTTATTGAAGCCATTGGTTATTTTCTCAGAGTATTGGGGGTGGCACATGGAGGGATCCTCTCTGCTCAAGTAAATAAGCAAGGTCGGCAGGATTTCTAAGGTTACTGACACTGTGTGTCTGTGGGATCTAAGGGATATATATGGAAGACTCTGAATTTGCAAAATGCTGCCTCCACAAAAAGAAGTGATGTCAAAAAAGAAAGTATTTTATTTGCATTAAACTTTGATTAGTTTGAAAGTCCTGCCATTGGCAGTTTGAAAGATGTCACCAACAACTGGGAAGTTCCAGGTTCTACTTTGACACATGCCTGCAGCCCAGGACTTTTAATATTTACGGGACATGACCTCTAACTGCCAGTGATCACTTATTTTCCACAAGCTGTTTGTGGGCAAATACTGATTGCCTGAAGAGCCAGGAACATGTGAAGCTCCAAATTCAATATCGTACTTGCAATAGACAGAGATTTCATCTTCATGGAGATAGTTATCACTGTTCTTCACCAATAGGCTACTCAGAATTTGTCACAGAGTTTTGAGGATACCAAGACTTTATAACCCTTCAACAATCAGATCAGATCAGAGCTTGAACCACCAAAGAGAACAATCAGTTCGGTTCAGTCGCTCAGTCGTGTCCTACTCTTTGCCACCGCAAGGACTGCAGCACGCCAGGCCTCCCTGTCCATCACCAACTCCCGGAGCTCACTCAAAATCATGTCCATCGAGTCGGTGGTCCCATCCAACCATCTCATCCTCTGTTGTCCCCTTCTCCTCCTGCCTTCAATCTTTTCTAGTATCAGGGTCTTTTCCAATGAGTCGGTTCTTCACATCAGGTGGCCAAAGTATAGGAGCTTCAGCTTTAGCATCAGTCCTTCCAATGAATATTCAGGACTGAATACAAGAACATAACATAAGAACAATATAATATATATATAATAATATACATAAAATAATATAATAAGGACTGAATATAAGAACAATAGTGTCTCTTGTAAAACATGGCCTTCTGAAAATGCATAAAAGACCAAACTTCACAGCTATAAAAATAGTTGAAAAAAATATAACTGAAGAAGAATGAATATCAAGAAGGAATATTTTTAAAATATTTGGGTAGGTAGTAACTTCCTTCTTTAAGATGAAAGAATATTACAATATGGATGCAGATCCTAATTTTACAATTTGAGGAAGGGGCTTGGAACTTTTGTTCAACCACACACAAAATAGTCCAGAAATATTTTGAAATATATTTCAAATATATGTTAGAACACCTCAGAAGAGGTGTGCACAGGAAATGGACATCAATTCCCCAGAGTCCTGCCCCTTAGTATTTAGAGATGGTTCTCTCCAGTTCTTTTTGATGAATACATATACACATATGAAGTACATATTCTCTTATGAGATTTGAAAATGTTTGTAATAATTCCTTCCTTTGCAACTTGGGACCAAACGTATGAGCAAGCAGAGTGTAAGCAGACTAAGAACATTTTAATCCTGTGGGAATATGGATTTTGTAGCACTCTATGAACCCATGAAGTGTCCCCATTTGGGGTAGGATGGNTTCCTTCCTTTGCAACTTGGGACCAAACGTATGAGCAAGCAGAGTGTAAGCAGACTAAGAACATTTTAATCCTGTGGGAATATGGATTTTGTAGCACTCTATGAACCCATGAAGTGTCCCCATTTGGGGTAAGATGGCTAAAGTGTCCTTTGACAGGGTGGAAAATGTTAACATAGAAAAAAGAAAAAGAAATAACTGAATAGTTAACTCATTTTTCAATGGACTATCTGAAGTGTTCCATTTGAAATTTCATAAATATTTGACATTTTACTCAACTCTTGTTTAGTTGTTACTGAAATGAAAGAGAGTTTGCAAAGTCCTTGATTGACAAGGGAAGAAGTTCTTCAATGTCTCAGTGATTAATTGTGTGCCTTGAAGAGAAATTCTTGTGTAAAAGGACAGAGAAAACAAGCTGATACCAGGAACCAAAGTCACGTGTGTGTGTGTGTGTGTGTGTGTGTGTGTGTGTGTGTGTTGGCATTTGTGCAGTCTCCACTGTAAGCGTTTTGCCTCTCTTTCGCGGGCCATGCTGGGTTTTGCTGCTCTGCTGGCTTTTTCTCCATGGCAGAGAGTGAGGTTCCTCCAGCTGTGGTGTGCNGTGTAAAAGGACAGAGAAAACAAGCTGATACCAGGAACCAAAGTCACGTGTGTGTGTGTGTGTGTGTGTGTGTGTGTGTGCTGGCATTTGTGCAGTCTCCACTGTAAGCGTTTTGCCTCTCTTTCGCGGGCCATGCCGGGTTTTGCTGCTCTGCTGGATTTTTCTCCATGGCAGAGAGTGAGGCTCCTCCAGCTGTGGTGTGCAGGCTTCTCATTGAAGAGCATGGGCTCTAGGGGCGGCCTTCAGCACTTGAGGCACGTGGGCTCAGCAGTTGCAGCCTGTGGTGCACAGGCTTAGCTCCTCTGCCACACGTGGGATCTTCCCAGACCAGGGGTCAAACCCACGTCTCCTGAATTGGCAGGCAGACTCTTTGCCACTGAACCACCAGGGAAGCCCCACTCTAATGAATTCGATCAAACTCAGAAAAAATGTATGTGTTACTCCATTAGTCATTTGACTCCAAAATATCCCATTTTAATTAAAAGACAGATGCTCAAACTGAAACAGTTAAGCCTCATGCATTTATTCATTCATTTGTGCACTTACCATGCACTGATTGAGTGCCACTCTGTGTCAGTCTGTCCTGGGCACACGGGACATATCAGGAACCAAAACAAAGGCCTCTCCCCTCAGGGGACTAAATACTAATGGGGACGGAGGGAGGGAGAAGAAAACAAATATATTGACAAACCATATCATTGTATATTGGAAGAAGGTAAGTATGATACATATTTAAAGTAAGATAAGGGAAATTGTTATTAGGGTTGGGGGTGCAGTTTTTAAATAAAAGGTGATATTTCAGCAAAAACTCCAAGAAGATAAGAGAGGGAGCCAGGTAGATGTCTTGGAAAATAGTGTCCCAAGCAGAAGGAACAGCCAGTGAAAAGATCCTATATGGCAGGAACTTGGCTAGTTTGTGTTTGAGGAGCAACGAGGCAGCCAATGTGCCTGGGGAGAGTTGCGAAGGGGAGAGAGGAATAAAGAGATATCAGCAGGGGAGGGGGAGGACTAGCACAGCAAAGGACACCAGATCTCATAGATCTGCTTTTACTGTGAAGGAAATGAGAGCTCTTGGAGAGATTCAATTAGCTGTATGGAGGCAAGACCAGGGCGAGGCCAGTTAACAGGCTTTTGCACCAACTTAGACAAGAGATTGGAGAAGGCAATGGCACCCCACTCCAGTACTCTCTCCTGGAAAATCCCATGGACGGAGGAGCCTGGTGGGCTGCAGTCCATGGGGTCGCTAAGAGTCGGACACGACTGAATGACTTCACTTTCACTTTTCACTTTCGTGCATTGGAGGAGGAAATGGCAACCCACTCCAGTATTCTTGCCTGGAAAATGCCAGGGATGGGGGAGCCTGGTGGGCTGCTGTCTATGGGGTCACACAGAGTCAGACACGACTGAAGAGACTTAGCAGCAGCAGCAGCAGACAAGAGATAACCAGTTCAGATAATGGTGGTAATGGTGAAGGTTTAGAGAAATGGGTTGGATTTTTACTATATTTTGAATGTAATAAAACAAGATTGATTCTCCGACTGATTAGAAGGAAGGATGAGAGAAAAATAGCAATCAAGGGTGCCTCCAAGAATTTTGGCCCTGACAACCTGAAGAATGGAGTTGCCCTGCATTAAGCTGGAGCAAGCTGCAAAAAAGAGCACTTTGGGGGAAAATGAGATGTTCAATGCTAGATGTGTTGAGTTTGAGATGTCCCAGAGACAGAGAGGCACAGAAGATCATTTTAAGTATCTCAGCTACCAACTCTGCATAAAAATGGCATTAAAAAATAGCTGGGTAAAGTTAGCAAAGCTCAGATTTGAATCCTACCTCTTTCAGAAATGAGCTGGGTTATCCTCACCCACTTTCTAATCTCTCTAAGAGTCTTCATTCTGCTGTTCCCTCCCATTAGAATTTCCTTATAGAGCTAATTATTCACATATTTTAAAACACAGCCTTCTCTTCAGTAATGAGGCTATGAACATATTTCCTACTCACAGGCACTGCAAATAAAATATGCTGGAAAAGCACTCTTGCCACCAAGGCTGGGCAGAACACTTTAGTTCCAAAATCTGCATATCAGAACATTTTATCTTCTTAGGAGACTCCTGACTCTTGACAAAGAAAAAGTAGATGAGGAAATTGGGGGGGAAGTGGATTCTAAAGTAATTTTATGTTTACTGCTAATCTAGAAAACTGCATTTGCTCTTTACATTAGAAAATGATGCAATGGAACACGTTGACAACAAGAAGTCATTTAACAAGTACAATCAGCCTTAATTTATACAACACCATAACACTGGAGGTCAGATTTGTACTTTGCCTCTGTCCATTTTCTAAGGGCAATTTGGAAGGCTGTATGTTCCAGCTACCTGAGACCATTTCTCCAAGAACTGTTTTTTCCCCACAAACTTCATTGTGAAAAAATCATTCAAACATCACCCCCAAACTTTTGCGAATAAACACCTGAAACATGATACTCTAAGCCACAAGGGGGTGTTAGGTTTGGTGTGAGACAAGCAGAGGACCANGATGAGATGGCTGGATGGCATCACTGACTCGATGGACATGAATTTGGGTAAACTCTGGGAGTTGGTGATGGACAGGGAGTCCTGGCATGCTGCAGTTCATGGGGTCACCAAGAGTCAGACACGACTGAGCGACTGAACTGAACTGAACTGAAGGTCCCTATGGCAGTTAAATATTTTTCCTTAAGAAGAAAGATAAAAGATGTTTACTGTGGGGCTTTAAAACCAGAGGAAGATTTAAGGAACCAAACTTCAAGAAGGCAAGGATATATAGATACATGTATTTTTATGGTTGAGTTCCTTTGCAGTTCACCTGAAACGATCACAAACTATTGGCTATGTTGTTATGATGGTTTAGCAGCTAAATCACTGCTGATGGACCATGACGGACCGCATGCGTGCTCAGTTGCTTCAGTCGTGTCTGACTCTTTGTGACCCTATGGACTGTAGCCCACAAGACTCCTCTGTCCATGGGATTCTCCAGGCAAGGATACTGGAGTGGGTTGCCATGCTCCCCTGCAGTGGATCTTCCTGACCCAGGGATCGAACCCACATCTCTCACATCTCCTGCATTGGCAGGTGGGTTCTTTACCACAGCACCACCAGGGAAGATAACTGGCTATACTCCAATACAAAATACAAAGTTAAAAAAAAAAAAAAAAGAAAGAAGGTGAGGAGCTTCAACCACATCTTCTCCTTACATGGGCCTTTCAGGTGAAATTTCTGAGAGACTTTCATTGCTCCAGACTTAGCTTCACCCTGATCCTTTGACCAGCTCTTTGAGTTAGGGCACCCAATTGAGAACCCCAGAAACCCACTAGGACCACACCAGATAGGAGAGACAAAGGATAAACAAAGAGCTAGATCACTGAAAAGAGGGAGAGATGTTGTGATCTTAAAATCAACAGCTGTTCATTCTAAACAATACCGTTGATGGTGGAATACAAAATGAAAAAATATTACCTTATCTTCAAGAAGTTTGCAGACTGATAGAGAGATGACATGTAAACAAACATGTGTATATGTGATATACACACTGCAAAAAGCCTCTGATGCTTAACCCTCCTCTGAAGCATGTTCTTTTTAACGTGGCCCTGCGATGTCTTCCTTCAAATGCAGAGCCAATGTCTCACTCCTTGCACTTAGACTGCCTTGAAAGTGAAGTGAAAGTGTTAGTCGCTGAGTCATGTACAACTCTTTGGGACCATGGACTCTCGCCAGCCAGGCTCCTCTGTCCATGGGATTCTCCAGGCAAGAATACCGGAGTGGGTAGCCCTTCTCCAGGGGATCTCCCTGATCCAGGGATCAAACTCACGTCTCCTGCATTGCAGGTAGATTCCTCACCACTTGAGACCCCAGGGAAGCCCCCTTGACAGTTACTTTAATAGAATTCAGCAGGAGGGCCCATGTCAGTCCCGGCCCACTTGTCTCGGCTGAGGCTCCCCTAGACCAACAGCAGCCTGCGGAGCCCAGGCCTGTAAGGAGCCAGCAGTGAAGGGCAGAGCTGCCTCCTGGTTTAGAGCTGACCACACCTGTGATCCCGTACGGGGCCAGTACAGCCCTGCTGATTCAGAGTCTTGTGATTGATAACACGTATTTTATTATTTTAAGCTACTGCGTTTGGGGGGAGTTGGTTACGCAGTAATAGCTAATTGAAATTTATACATTTACAGTCCAAGAGGGCGCTCGATGGCCGTTGAAGAGGGCCAGAGCTAAATAATATTATGAAGGAAGAGGAAGGGCTGGCTTCTGATCAGAAACATAGGCCCTCAGTTCCCTGCTCACAGAGGAAGTGATCTTCCAAGTTAGCTTTGAAGATTAAACAGAGCTTCCGCAGGTAAAGATAAAAGGAGAGCATAACATCTTTATTTTTAATAAGACTAATTCTTCATTTGAAGTTTGCAATGGGTTTCTAATATATCTAATATTTTAAATAAAGTCTTATTCCTTTCCTCTGCGACTGAGAAGAACTTGGATAGGTACATAAATTTCTCTTCTTCACATGGCAAGAATCAAGACTTGAATATTACAGTTTTGGAAAGACAATTATATTTCCAGTGAACAGAATAACACTCTACAGCAAAGCACTTCTCATCACCCCAGCACCTGTTGACTGAAACGTGCATATTTTATTCATGAAGGTCACCTAATTAGCAAGAGTGAGTTTTTATAAAACAGAATTTAAAAGGCAATTATTCTGTGATAGAAGCCTGTTATACATTTAACATGTTGAATTATCCAGCCAAGAAAGAAAGAAAGAGATAGAAAGGAAGGAGGGGAGGAAGGAGGGAAGAAAGAAGGGAGAAAAAGAAAGCCACTTAGTTACATTGTTCAAGTGATTCCGAGCAGGTAACAAGTGAGAGCTGGTCACCTCTCTCACCAGTGATCAATTACTAAAGTTCTAATTCTAATAACATTGTGAAATAATGAACTATAGAATCAGAATGTTGTTCAAACAAAGTACAAGGAAATGAGAAGTAATTACTGCTACAAGAAACATGATAAAACCATTATCAGAAAACAATTAAATGAAGGGGAAAATTCTGGAACTCAATTATAATTAATAAACATAGAGAAAACTCCCTTTCCATTTTCCCAGATGCAGTCACATAATCATATTCTTCTCACAGAAGTAGCATCACACAAAGGATGGGCATCAAGAAGTTATATTAGAACAGTGCTTAAAAGCAGCATACATTAAAAATAAACAAAAGGAATTGTTCTCAAAGTCACATTCCCAGTACATGAGACATTGTAACTTTGTGAGCATGCTTGCAAAGGCACTTCAGCCGTGTCTGTTTGTGACCCCATGGGCTGTAGCCCACCAGGCTCCTCTGTCCAGGGGATTCTCCAGGCAAGAATACTGGAGTGGGTTGCCTTGTCCTGCTCCAGGGGATCTTCTAGTCAGGGATGGAACCTGCTTCTCTTACACCTCCTGCACTGGCAGGCAGGTTCTTTACCACTGGCGCCACCTGGAATGTACTGTATTGTTCAGCAGCTCAGTCGCGTCTGAGTCTTTGTGACCGCATGGACTGCAGTACCTCAGGCTTCCCCGTCCTTCACCATCTCCCGGAGCTTGCTCAAACGCATGTCTGTTGAGGTGGTGATGCCACCCAACCATCTTGTCTTCTGTCGTCCCCTGGGAAGCCCACTGCTGCTGCTGCTGCTGCTGTTGCTGCTACTTTACAAAATCCAGTTCCGACTGCGTCACTCCACCAACTGAAAATGTTCACTGGCTCCCTATTAATAATAGTTACAGAACTGAAATCCAAGGCCTAGGTCAGACTCCCCACAAGCTGAGTCAGGAATGCTTGTGCCTATCATTGGTGAGGTATGTTCCCGGAGGGGATGGGGTGGGGAACTAGACAGGACAGGCGCAGGGGGCCGTGCAGGGGTGTGCCTGCACTGGAGCCTGGTTCTCTGCAGCCCACTGGGGCTCTGGGGTGTGCACAGCCCTGCAGAGCTGCCTGCTTACGGGGTGAGCTGCAGCCGCTCACAGCCTCGGGTCTCTAGCAGCAGAAGGCTTCCTTGGGGAGATCTGAAACCT
>SJYW01017284.1:391346-404719 GCA_006410735.1 Raphicerus campestris
TGCTCAGTTGCTTCAGTCGTGTCTGACTCTTTGTGACCCTATGGACTGTAGCCCACAAGACTCCTCTGTCCATGGGATTCTCCAGGCAAGGATACTGGAGTGGGTTGCCATGCTCCCCTGCAGTGGATCTTCCTGACCCAGGGATCGAACCCACATCTCTCACATCTCCTGCATTGGCAGGTGGGTTCTTTACCACAGCACCACCAGGGAAGATAACTGGCTATACTCCAATACAAAATACAAAGTTAAAAAAAAAAAAAAAAGAAAGAAGGTGAGGAGCTTCAACCACATCTTCTCCTTACATGGGCCTTTCAGGTGAAATTTCTGAGAGACTTTCATTGCTCCAGACTTAGCTTCACCCTGATCCTTTGACCAGCTCTTTGAGTTAGGGCACCCAATTGAGAACCCCAGAAACCCACTAGGACCACACCAGATAGGAGAGACAAAGGATAAACAAAGAGCTAGATCACTGAAAAGAGGGAGAGATGTTGTGATCTTAAAATCAACAGCTGTTCATTCTAAACAATACCGTTGATGGTGGAATACAAAATGAAAAAATATTACCTTATCTTCAAGAAGTTTGCAGACTGATAGAGAGATGACATGTAAACAAACATGTGTATATGTGATATACACACTGCAAAAAGCCTCTGATGCTTAACCCTCCTCTGAAGCATGTTCTTTTTAACGTGGCCCTGCGATGTCTTCCTTCAAATGCAGAGCCAATGTCTCACTCCTTGCACTTAGACTGCCTTGAAAGTGAAGTGAAAGTGTTAGTCGCTGAGTCATGTACAACTCTTTGGGACCATGGACTCTCGCCAGCCAGGCTCCTCTGTCCATGGGATTCTCCAGGCAAGAATACCGGAGTGGGTAGCCCTTCTCCAGGGGATCTCCCTGATCCAGGGATCAAACTCACGTCTCCTGCATTGCAGGTAGATTCCTCACCACTTGAGACCCCAGGGAAGCCCCCTTGACAGTTACTTTAATAGAATTCAGCAGGAGGGCCCATGTCAGTCCCGGCCCACTTGTCTCGGCTGAGGCTCCCCTAGACCAACAGCAGCCTGCGGAGCCCAGGCCTGTAAGGAGCCAGCAGTGAAGGGCAGAGCTGCCTCCTGGTTTAGAGCTGACCACACCTGTGATCCCGTATGGGGCCAGTACAGCCCTGCTGACTCAGAGTCTTGTGATTGATAACACGTATTTTATTATTTTAAGCTACTGCGTTTGGGGGGAGTTGGTTACGCAGTAATAGCTAATTGAAATTTATACATTTACAGTCCAAGAGGGCGCTCGATGGCCGTTGAAGAGGGCCAGAGCTAAATAATATTATGAAGGAAGAGGAAGGGCTGGCTTCTGATCAGAAACATAGGCCCTCAGTTCCCTGCTCACAGAGGAAGTGATCTTCCAAGTTAGCTTTGAAGATTAAACAGAGCTTCCGCAGGTAAAGATAAAAGGAGAGCATAACATCTTTATTTTTAATAAGACTAATTCTTCATTTGAAGTTTGCAATGGGTTTCTAATATATCTAATATTTTAAATAAAGTCTTATTCCTTTCCTCTGCGACTGAGAAGAACTTGGATAGGTACATAAATTTCTCTTCTTCACATGGCAAGAATCAAGACTTGAATATTACAGTTTTGGAAAGACAATTATATTTCCAGTGAACAGAATAACACTCTACAGCAAAGCACTTCTCATCACCCCAGCACCTGTTGACTGAAACGTGCATATTTTATTCATGAAGGTCACCTAATTAGCAAGAGTGAGTTTTTATAAAACAGAATTTAAAAGGCAATTATTCTGTGATAGAAGCCTGTTATACATTTAACATGTTGAATTATCCAGCCAAGAAAGAAAGAAAGAGATAGAAAGGAAGGAGGGGAGGAAGGAGGGAAGAAAGAAGGGAGAAAAAGAAAGCCACTTAGTTACATTGTTCAAGTGATTCCGAGCAGGTAACAAGTGAGAGCTGGTCACCTCTCTCACCAGTGATCAATTACTAAAGTTCTAATTCTAATAACATTGTGAAATAATGAACTATAGAATCAGAATGTTGTTCAAACAAAGTACAAGGAAATGAGAAGTAATTACTGCTACAAGAAACATGATAAAACCATTATCAGAAAACAATTAAATGAAGGGGAAAATTCTGGAACTCAATTATAATTAATAAACATAGAGAAAACTCCCTTTCCATTTTCCCAGATGCAGTCACATAATCATATTCTTCTCACAGAAGTAGCATCACACAAAGGATGGGCATCAAGAAGTTATATTAGAACAGTGCTTAAAAGCAGCATACATTAAAAATAAACAAAAGGAATTGTTCTCAAAGTCACATTCCCAGTACATGAGACATTGTAACTTTGTGAGCATGCTTGCAAAGGCACTTCAGCCGTGTCTGTTTGTGACCCCATGGGCTGTAGCCCACCAGGCTCCTCTGTCCAGGGGATTCTCCAGGCAAGAATACTGGAGTGGGTTGCCTTGTCCTGCTCCAGGGGATCTTCTAGTCAGGGATGGAACCTGCTTCTCTTACACCTCCTGCACTGGCAGGCAGGTTCTTTACCACTGGCGCCACCTGGAATGTACTGTATTGTTCAGCAGCTCAGTCGCGTCTGAGTCTTTGTGACCGCATGGACTGCAGTACCTCAGGCTTCCCCGTCCTTCACCATCTCCCGGAGCTTGCTCAAACGCATGTCTGTTGAGGTGGTGATGCCACCCAACCATCTTGTCTTCTGTCGTCCCCTGGGAAGCCCACTGCTGCTGCTGCTGCTGCTGTTGCTGCTACTTTACAAAATCCAGTTCCGACTGCGTCACTCCACCAACTGAAAATGTTCACTGGCTCCCTATTAATAATAGTTACAGAACTGAAATCCAAGGCCTAGGTCAGACTCCCCACAAGCTGAGTCAGGAATGCTTGTGCCTATCATTGGTGAGGTATGTTCCCGGAGGGGATGGGGTGGGGAACTAGACAGGACAGGCGCAGGGGGCCGTGCAGGGGTGTGCCTGCACTGGAGCCTGGTTCTCTGCAGCCCACTGGGGCTCTGGGGTGTGCACAGCCCTGCAGAGCTGCCTGCTTACGGGGTGAGCTGCAGCCGCTCACAGCCTCGGGTCTCTAGCAGCAGAAGGCTTCCTTGGGGAGATCTGAAACCTNTGCGGAGCCCAGGCCTGTAAGGAGCCAGCAGTGAAGGGCAGAGCTGCCTCCTGGTTTAGAGCTGACCACACCTGTGATCCCGTATGGGGCCAGTACAGCCCTGCTGACTCAGAGTCTTGTGATTGATAACACGTATTTTATTATTTTAAGCTACTGCGTTTGGGGGGAGTTGGTTACGCAGTAATAGCTAATTGAAATTTATACATTTACAGTCCAAGAGGGCGCTCGATGGCCGTTGAAGAGGGCCAGAGCTAAATAATATTATGAAGGAAGAGGAAGGGCTGGCTTCTGATCAGAAACATAGGCCCTCAGTTCCCTGCTCACAGAGGAAGTGATCTTCCAAGTTAGCTTTGAAGATTAAACAGAGCTTCCGCAGGTAAAGATAAAAGGAGAGCATAACATCTTTATTTTTAATAAGACTAATTCTTCATTTGAAGTTTGCAATGGGTTTCTAATATATCTAATATTTTAAATAAAGTCTTATTCCTTTCCTCTGCGACTGAGAAGAACTTGGATAGGTACATAAATTTCTCTTCTTCACATGGCAAGAATCAAGACTTGAATATTACAGTTTTGGAAAGACAATTATATTTCCAGTGAACAGAATAACACTCTACAGCAAAGCACTTCTCATCACCCCAGCACCTGTTGACTGAAACGTGCATATTTTATTCATGAAGGTCACCTAATTAGCAAGAGTGAGTTTTTATAAAACAGAATTTAAAAGGCAATTATTCTGTGATAGAAGCCTGTTATACATTTAACATGTTGAATTATCCAGCCAAGAAAGAAAGAAAGAGATAGAAAGGAAGGAGGGGAGGAAGGAGGGAAGAAAGAAGGGAGAAAAAGAAAGCCACTTAGTTACATTGTTCAAGTGATTCCGAGCAGGTAACAAGTGAGAGCTGGTCACCTCTCTCACCAGTGATCAATTACTAAAGTTCTAATTCTAATAACATTGTGAAATAATGAACTATAGAATCAGAATGTTGTTCAAACAAAGTACAAGGAAATGAGAAGTAATTACTGCTACAAGAAACATGATAAAACCATTATCAGAAAACAATTAAATGAAGGGGAAAATTCTGGAACTCAATTATAATTAATAAACATAGAGAAAACTCCCTTTCCATTTTCCCAGATGCAGTCACATAATCATATTCTTCTCACAGAAGTAGCATCACACAAAGGATGGGCATCAAGAAGTTATATTAGAACAGTGCTTAAAAGCAGCATACATTAAAAATAAACAAAAGGAATTGTTCTCAAAGTCACATTCCCAGTACATGAGACATTGTAACTTTGTGAGCATGCTTGCAAAGGCACTTCAGCCATGTCTGTTTGTGACCCCATGGGCTGTAGCCCACCAGGCTCCTCTGTCCAGGGGATTCTCCAGGCAAGAATACTGGAGTGGGTTGCCTTGTCCTGCTCCAGGGGATCTTCTACTCAGGGATGGAACCTGCTTCTCTTACACCTCCTGCACTGGCAGGCAGGTTCTTTACCACTGGCGCCACCTGGAATGTACTGTATTGTTCAGCAGCTCAGTCGCGTCTGAGTCTTTGTGACCGCATGGACTGCAGTACCTCAGGCTTCCCCGTCCTTCACCATCTCCCGGAGCTTGCTCAAACGCATGTCTGTTGAGGTGGTGATGCCACCCAACCATCTTGTCTTCTGTCGTCCCCTGGGAAGCCCACTGCTGCTGCTGCTGCTGCTGTTGCTGCTACTTTACAAAATCCAGTTCCGACTGCGTCACTCCACCAACTGAAAATGTTCACTGGCTCCCTATTAATAATAGTTACAGAATTGAAATCCAAGGCCTAGGTCAGACTCCCCACAAGCTGAGTCAGGAATGCTTGTGCCTATCATTGGTGAGGTATGTTCCCGGAGGGGATGGGGTGGGGAACTAGACAGGACAGGCGCAGGGGGCCGTGCAGGGGTGTGCCTGCACTGGAGCCTGGTTCTCTGCAGCCCACTGGGGCTCTGGGGTGTGCACAGCCCCGCAGAGCTGCCTGCTTACGGGGTGAGCTGCAGCCGCTCACAGCCTCGGGTCTCTAGCAGCAGAAGGCTTCCTTGGGGAGATCTGAAACCTCGCAGGCACTCCAGATGAGGTGGCTCCTACCAACTGAGGGAAATTCTCTGGAGAAGGGGCAGAAATGAGCTCACACTCACAGCAGCGGGAGGAAGCAGACACTAGCCAGGCTAAGGGGTCTGGGCGGGACACCAGCAGCATCTTGGGTGGCACTGAGACCCTCCGGGAGCGCCTTGCTTTCCTCAGCTGCCTGGTCCGCGCCCTACTCCCTCCAAGCTCGTCATGCAAGGGCACAGTGACAGTGCCGACCTCAGAGACTGTCCCCCCACAGTGGGTTCCCCTTCCCCCTTTGCCCTCTTCCTAAGCTCCACCCTATTCTCTACAATCAAGTGCAATTGTCACCCTCTCAACAAAGTCCCCTTTGATCCCTAGAAAGGATACGCCATTTATTTCCTGTTTCAAGGCCCTCTGTATAATTCACTCCTGTGATAGAGCCCATCATTCAAGCTATTTGTTAAATGCATTATTCTCTGGCTAGATCATTAGTTCCATGAAGACAGGGACTGCATTTAACTTCCCCCCTGTTCCCAGTATTTAAATATGGGGCCTGGAGTAGGATAGAGGCTCTGTGACTGACTGGTGAATAAAGCAATGCCTACGCAAGAACAATGGTCATCTCTGGATTCATTCAGATTCCACTTTCTATTCCAGCCCGACCATCCGTTGAGCTGTGTCACTGCGGTGTCCTGTCTGAGCAACCTGTTTACTCACAACCTGGGAGGCTTTTAGCCAAAATTCAGTATTGTTTATTCCACTGAGGTGCGGGACGCCAACAATTAAAAGCGGATAGTAAAAGGACTGCGTTGGAACAAGTGCTGGTTCAATCACTGCATAACCCACTGGATTCAATTATCTCCGAAAAGAAAAGTTGAAAAACACAGGGTAAAAAGAATGTGCTGACGTTGAAGCAGAGAGGTCAGATTCATCTTTGCCTCACAGACCTTTTTAGGTACAAGGATCATAATGAACTTGCTGATCTTCTCATAGATTTTTTGACCAGCTTTCCCCAATGCCACTTGTTATGAAAGAGACCTAACTTTAGGGCAGGGGGAGTTTTTGTAGACGTGTGACATATATACTGAGAAGTGCACAGACATTAATTCATAATTAATCACAAATTACTGTTTACTCAGTGAGCACATGGATAAAACCAGCGCCCAGATCAAGCAGAACGTCACAAGCAGTCCGGAAGCTCCTTGTGTTTCCCGTCACTGCAAGGGTCACTAGTATCCTGGTCTCTAACACCCTACTCGTTAGTCCAGCCTGCTTAGGAAGAAAGAGAGGCATACATGGGACCTTGTCTCTCTGGCTTCTTTCACTCAGAATTATGTTCATGAGCTTCAGGCAGGATGCTGCGTGCAGCTGCAGGTTGCACACTGTCACTGCTGTGCCATGGCCATTGTGTGAGCTATGCCANATACATGGGACCTTGTCTCTCTGGCTTCTTTCACTCAGAATTATGTTCATGAGCTTCAGGCAGGATGCTGCGTGCAGCTGCAGGTTGCACACTGTCACTGCTGTGCCATGGCCATCGTGTGAGCTATGCCACCGGTGATGGCCACGCTGCCATTTATTGATGAGCGGTTAGGTTGCTTTCAGTTTGGGGTTATTAAAAAAGTGGTGCCATAAGAATTCCTATACATATTATCTGGTAAACATAGTATGCATTTCTCTTGAATTCATTATGTTAATACAGCATAAATGTATTTGATAATAGTCATCTTTCTTTGTCAAGTTATCAGACTATTAAGTAGGAAATAAAGCCATCCACATTAAAAAAGTAAATTACATTATGAAAAAGTAAAGAAAAGAAAGATTGGAATCATAAATCAAATGTAACCAAAATTAAAAAAAAAGTTTCAGAATAATTAGGCATACAGGATTAATTATACCATTCATTCTACTTTTTCACATATCTGATTTATTTTTCCAAATTAAAGTTAAAATTTATGTACTTCAATGTGGTGAAGAGAAAATTTCAGCTATACTCCTCAAGTAGATATAAAATTCATGCACATCTGGGATGAGAGGAAGTAATTTAACTAGTATCAAAAGTGAGAAACCAAAAAATAAGAAAAAAGAAACAAAATGGTGTGCACTTCTGTTGAATTCACGCTTAGGAATAGAATGACCAAATCAGAGAATACACACCTAGTAGCTTTGTTAATACTACTAAGAGTTTTCAAAGCCAGTAACACCAACTCATACCTGATTTTTTCGTTTCATGGAGAAATAATCGACATACATCTTGTATAAGTTTAAGGTGCACAGCATGCTGATTTGATTTACATATATTGTGAAATGATTAGCAAAAGTTAAGTCAACATCCATCATGTCATAGAGACATAGTAAAAAGAAAGGAAAAAATATCTTGAGATGTGAACTCGAAGAATCTACTTTCTTATCAAGTTTCCTTTATAAAATATAGTAGCATTAATTACAACCATCTTGCTGTACCTTACATCCTAATACTTCTTTATCTTACAACTAGAAGGTTGTACCTTTTGATCACCTGTCTCTGAGTCCTTCTCTCCCATCCCCCACCTCTGATACACCACATTTGATTTCTTTTTGAACCTGAATTTTCAAACTCTGGACTTTCACTGGACAGAGGGACCAGTGCATTCTTGCTAATAGACCCAGCCTAGGTGACCAAGTGTATAAGATACATAATGGCTATGGCTAGGCTCATTCATTCTCTAGTATTAAAGGCAAATAAATCAATAGGAAGAATGCAAACACTTTTTATGGCAGATTATTTATTACATACACTTAACCTGGGTTGCCCAGACCAGAAAACACCAATTTCTATTCCCCTTTACTTTTTCGTCTTTGCTCAGAAGTCTTTA
Source organism: Raphicerus campestris (assembly GCA_006410735.1). Lineage (NCBI taxonomy): Eukaryota > Metazoa > Chordata > Mammalia > Artiodactyla > Bovidae > Raphicerus > Raphicerus campestris. Next base: position 399,431 of record SJYW01017284.1, read on the forward strand.
CTCCAGATATTGAACTATTTTTTGGCAACAGAGCACTGCACACTAATATAAATATATGGTCTGGTGCCTTATTGCCTTAGCAGGAAATAGCCAGTATCTCATAATTGAGAACTGGGTTCTGAGGAAATTGACTGTTAAATTTTCATGGGATTGTAAGTGGAGTCAAAAATCTGTTGAAAAGGGGCTTCTAAGTAATTTTAAATGTCTGTTTTCTCTCTAATGCCATGAAGTTACTGACTGTGACCATCCTGTTCATAGCTGCTACCTAGATATCTTGTAAAGCGCCTGACACAGTAGTTTTCCGTAAACATTTGTGTACCTAAATGCTCATGATATTCATCATGACTCTTGTGCATTTAGGGGAGACTTCATAAAGGTGGAAAAGTTGCTTANATGAAGTTCCTGACTGTGACCATCCTGTTCATAGCTGCTACCTAGATATCTTGTAAAGCGCCTGACACAGTGGTTTTCCGTAAACATTTGTGTACCGAAATGCTCATGATATTCATCATGACTCTTGTGCATTTAGGGGAGACTTCATAAAGGTGGAAAAGTTGCTCAAAGAAGCAGGGTATTTGTTTGTACGTTTGCCACTATTTTAGTAATGGACATCATGGCTTGTGATATGTGATATCATGGCTTTCACTGATTCTGAACTAGCATAAAGGCAACATGTCTAGTGCTATTTTTCACTTGACCTCATCCAAACTAGTTTGGATTCACACCAGTAAATTGGTCGCAACTCCATCTGGACTGAAACTGAGAAACTACAGCTGGATGACAAATTGGTCAATTCCACATGCAGACTGAATAATGGTAAATGTGCCCACTGGGTACCAGACTCAGTATCTAGATTAGATGCACTATCTCTAACTTGTACAACAATGCCATGAGCAGGCATCAACATTCCCAGTACTCAACTAAAAATGAGAGTGCTGAAGTGGCTGACCAAGACCACTTACTTAGTAAATGGCAGAGTTGATTCCAAATCTGGCTATGTTTGACTCCAAACCTCTTGCCATTTCGCCCAGGAATTATTTATTTAGTGTCGGGATAGAAAATTAGGGAAAAAGCAAAGCATAACAAACTGCTGAGACTCCTAATACTGTGTGGGTATGGAGAATGCAATGCCAGGGTTCTCCCAGGTGGACAAGCCAGCTAGCAACCCCGTTGTGGTGCCATGGCAACATACAGCATCTTTAGCAGAGGCACCATAGATGATGGATGTTTATTTTTTGGTTTGTAGTGTGTGCGTTTTTTTAAATCAGATATTAAGAAAACAACTTTTCTTTCTTTTTTTTTTAAACTATCAGTGTCTTTATTTGAAAATCCCTCTGTAGACAGACCTCTGGGGAAATGCCACTCCATCTTCCAAAGGCAAATTTGCATTTTTACACATAGAAGAGCTCTTCTTTGTGATATGCTTTTCAATGGGAGCTCTCCAAGGCCCCTTCCTTATTTTAAGTTTTAAAATGGTATGATTTTACATCTCATCAAATATAATAGGAAAGTTCAAGTTCAATATATCTTACAAAAATTGCCTTCCTGTAGATTATGCCCTTCAGCTATCATTTTAAATTGTAATTTGAAGTTTTGAAATTCTTCCATAAAAGAAGATGTTTTCTTTAGTCAAAATAGAAGTAACTTAATTTTTATTGTCTGGCTAAATGGATTCACTTTTCTCTTCTTTTGTTTGAAGGGGTTGTCATGAGTTTGTAGAGTTGCCCTGTTTCCCAGGGAAATATTTGTATTCTTTAGGTCTCAGAGAATGGAAAAAAAAAGTGACTTTAAAACACACTTAGGATAAAATAGCTTATTATAAATCTATTGTAGTTTTATTATTAAATCCAGTTTTTAAAGGACAAAAGATAGTAATTAGTTCAGGTAGCCCTCAATACAATTCAATATTTTGTAATAAATACGAGTCTCTCGAGGCACTGAAATAAGGTAAAAAGGGTATCTTTCCTTAAAGAGTTCACAGAAGAACAAGGCTATTTTTGAAAACTAGTTAGAAAAAATAAAGGGTCATAGAAGAGCTGGCTTAGAGCTGATTAAATGANAGCCCTCAATACAATTCAATATTTTGTAATAAATACGAGTCTCTCAAGGCACTGAAATAAGGTAAAAAGGGTATCTTTCCTTAAAGAGTTCACAGAAGAACAAGGCTATTTTTGAAAACTAGTTAGAAAAAATAAAGGGTCATAGAAGAGCTGGCTTAGAGCTGATTAAATGAGGGCTTTGCATAAAGCCTACTGTGTCTCTGTCAACTTAGTTCAACATTAGTGCTCAAAAAGTATGCTAAAAGAGTGAATGGCCCATACGATAAATACCTGGAGACAACTTTGTTTCATCCACACCTTTCATGAGCTCTAAAAATTATGTATGCCTTATCTACATTTTCCTTAGATCACCTCTTCTTTCTGGATGAATGTCAAGCATTATGGAATTAAAAGACCAATGCTTTTCCTGTGATATTGCAAAGTCCTTGTAAAAATACTTTTTAAGTGGTATTTAAATGACAACTCCAAAGGTAACACAATTATTTACAGTTGAAAGAGAAGCCAGGCACATACAAAATTTACATAGATACATGTAAATGATATGCAGTGAAAATAAACTGAGACAAAGGAGATCTGCCCGGCTTAATTCATGTCACTTATTTTAAAATTCACACAAAGGTAGTAAAAATCACTCACTTATCTTGAAACCTTCTCTATGGACTGACAGAAGAATGCTAAATGATGTTGACATATGATAAGGCACATGAAATAGCCACACTCAAATTTGAGGACGTTGCTGTGCACCATTAGTCTGGTCAGACTGCTTATGGAAATACTCAGCCTGTGTGGCTTACACAACAGACATGTATTTGATCACAGTTCTAGAGGCTGGAAGTCCAAGATCAGGGTGCCAGCAGCACAGGTATCTTGCAGGGACCTTTTCTGCCATGAAGACGGCTTCTCACTGCGCCATCACCTTGCCCTCGAATGTGGACTGTGGTGCCGCTCTCTTTCTTATAAGGGCACCAGCCCTACTGGGTTAGGGCTCCACCCTTATGGGCCTCATTTGAACGTCATTTAAGTAAGACCCTATCTCCAACCAGAGTCACGTGGGTAGTCAGGGCTCCAACATTCAGACTGGGGGCGGGGAGAGGGGTGCAGTTCAGTCCATAAAAGTGGGACTCATTTGCAGTCTCAGCATTGACGGCTCTAATATCTTAAAAATCAAATACATAGACTGGCCAAGATTTTCGGGCCCAGATCCTTGAGAAAGGAAACTTTCAATAAAAATTATTTATCCAAAAGGGTAGCCTCTCGCATGTAACAGCATGATTTCTACTGGGATAGTAACAACCTGCTGGCTAATTTATAGAGTAATTTAGTACTACTGGATCACTTGAGAATTGGTTAATTTATGTTTAGACATAATTGCTTTTCTTCTTCATCATTCAATTCTTAAAATCCACTTAAGTTGTTCTAATATTGACTACTCTTCCCCTGAATTGATGCCAGCTTCAGTAATGCTTTTTGCTTTAAAATGGAAGCTCACATATACAGTTATCAGCATCTCAGCTTTTGACAGTAACTTTCTTTTCCCAAGTTGGTTAAATGAATAGAAAGCAACTGTTGCTTTGGCTACTGGACACTAACTTATCACAGTGATAGCCTGTGAGTCAGGTTTCTTTTACATCGTTTGGAGCACTTTTCCTGGAGGAAAATTTCCATCCTCCCAGTTTTCTTATTGTGATTTTGTGGGACCCCAAAACACACTAACAGAAGTTCTTCTTTAACTTCTTTGCCTTATTCCTCTGATGTTTGCAGGTGATGCTTACGGGCCTTCTTTGCTTACTCTCCATTGATATTCAGACACTTTGAAGGTGCAAGTAAGATGTATGAGATGGTGTCCTAAAATGATAATAACATTTGGGATGAAGAAGATTTGAGCTGGTTCTGCCAAACATTAGATGTGCACCCTTGGGAAAGCTGCTTACCTTATTGTGCCTTCCTTTCCTCATTTACTAACTGTAAATAAAGGCAGCCTTGAAGAATTGGGGTAGGGAATTCCTTGGTAGTCCAATGGTTAAGACTCCTCACTTCNGATTCAAATGCATTCTTTTTAATAGCTGAGTAATATTCCATTGTATATATGTACCACAGCTTTCTTATCCATTCATCTGATGATGGACATCTAGGTTGCTTCTATGTTCTGGTTATTGTAAACAGTACTGCAATGAACATTGGGGTACACGTCTCTTTCAGTTCTGGTTTCCTCAGTGTGTATGCCCAGCAATGGGATTGCTGGGTCATGTGGCAGTTCTATTTCCAGTTTTTTAAGGAATCTCCACACTGTTCTCCATTGTGGCTGTGCTAGTTTGCATTCCCACCAACAGTGTAAGAGGGTTCCCTTTTCTCCACATCCTCTCCAGCATTTATTGCCTGTAGATTTTTGGATCGCAGCATTCTGACTGCGTGAGATGGTACCTCACTGTGGTTTTGATTTGCATTTCTCTGACAATCAGTGATGTTGAGCATCTTTTCATGTGTTTGTTAGCCATCTGTATGTCTTCTTTGGAGAAATGTCTGTTTAGTTCTTTGGCTCATTTTTTGATTGGGTCTCTTATTTTTCTGGAATTGAGCTGCAGGAGTTGCTTATATATTTCTGAGATTAATTCTTTGTCAGTTGCTTCATTTGTGATTATTTTCTCCCATTCTGAAGGCTGTGTTTTCACTTTGCTTATAGTTTCCTTCACTGTGCAGAAGCTTTTAAGTTTAAATAGGTCCCATTTGTTTATTTTAGCTTTTATTTCCATTACTCTTGAGGTGGGTCATAGAGGATCCTTATATGATTTACGTCAGAGAGTGTTCTGCCTATGTTTTCCTCTAGGAGTTTTATAGTTTCTGGCATTACATTTAGATCTTTAATACATTTTGAGTTTATTTTTGTGTATGGTATTAGAAAGTGTTCTGGTTTCATTATTTTACAGATGGTTGACCAGTTTTCCCAGCACCACTTGTTAAAGAGATTGTCTTTTCTCCATTGTATATTCTTGCCTCCTTGTCAAAGATAAGGTGTCCATAGGTGTGTGGATTTATCTCTGGGCTTTCCATTTTGTTCCATTGATCTATATTTCTGTCTTTGTCCCAGTACCATACTGTCTTGATGACTGTGGCTTTGTAGTAGAGCCTGAAGTCAGGCAGGTTGATTCCTCTAGGTCCATTCTTTCTCAAGATTGGTTTGGCTATTCGCTGTTTTTTGTATTTCCATACAAATTGTGAAATTATTTGTTCT
>SJYW01017284.1:419423-453862 GCA_006410735.1 Raphicerus campestris
AAGCTGTGATACATATACAAAATGGAATATTACTCAGCCATTAAAAAGAATACATTTGAATCAGTTCTAATGAGGTGGATGAAACTGGAGCCGATTATACAGAGTGAAGTAAGCCACAAAGAAAACACCAATACAGTATACTACTAATGCATATATATGGAATTTAGAAAGATGATAATGATACCCTCTACGCGAGACAGCAAAAGAGACACAGATGTATAGAACAGTCTTTTGGACTCTGTGGGAGAGGAAGAGGGTGGGATGACCTGGGAGAATGGCATTGAAACATGTATAATATATAAGAAAAGAATCACCAGTCTAGGTTCGATGCAGGATATAGGATGCTTGGAGCTGGTGCACTGGGATGAGGGATGGTATGGTGAGGGAGGTGGGAGGGGGGTTCAGGATTGGGAACACGTGTACACCCATGTCCGATTCATTTTGATGTATGGCAAAACCAATACAATATTATAAAGTAAAATAATAATCTTTTTTAAAAGAAGAGACGTGAAAACNAGAAAAGAATCACCAGTCTAGGTTCGATGCAGGATATAGGATGCTTGGGGCTGGTGCACTGGGATGAGGGATGGTATGGTGAGGGAGGTGGGAGGGGGTTCAGGATTGGGAACACGTGTACACCCATGTCCAATTCATTTTGATGTATGGCAAAACCAATACAATATTATAAAGTAAAATAATAATCTTTTTTAAAAGAAGAGACGTGAAAACCAAAGGAGAAAAGGGAAGATACACCCATTTGAATGCAGAGTTCCAAAGAATAGCAAGGAGAGATAAGAAAGCCTTCCTTAGTGATCAGTGCAAAGAAATAGAGAAAAACAATAGAATGGGAAAGACTAGCGATCTCTTCAAGAAAATCAGAGATACCAGGGGAACATTTCATGCAAAGATGGGCTCAATAAAGGACCTAACAGAAACAGAAGATATTAAGAAGAGGTGGCAAGAATACACAAAAGAACTACAAAAGATCTTCATGACCTAGACAACCACAATGGTGTGATCACTCACCTAGAGCCAGACATCCTAGAATGTGAAGTCATGTGGGCCTTAGGAAGCATCACTATGAACAAAGCTAGAGGAGGTGATGCAATTCCAGTTGAGCCGTTTCAAATCCTAAAAGATGGTGCTATGAAAATGCTGCACTCAATATGCCAGCAAATTTGGAAAACTCAACACTGGCCAAGGACTGGAGAAGGTCCATTTTCATTCCAATCCCCAAAAAAGGCAATGCCAAAGAATGCACAAACTACTGCACAATTGCACTCATCTCACATGCTAGTAAAGTAATGCTCAAAATTCTCCAAGTGAGGCTGAACGAAGAGCTTCCAGATGTTCAATATGGATTTAGAAAAGGCAGAGGAACCAGAGATCAAATTTCCAGCATCCGCTGGATCACAGACAAAGCAAGAATATTTCAGAAATACATCTACTTCTGCTTCATTGACCACACTATAGCCTTTGACTGTGTGCATCACAACAAAATGGAAAATTCTTAAAGAGAAGGGAATACCAGACCAACTTACTTCCCTGCTGAGAAATCAGTATGCAGGTTAAGAAGCAACAGCTACAACTGGACATGGAACAACAGACTGGTTCCAAATTGGGAAATGAGTACGTCAAGGTTGTATATTGTCACCTTGCTTATTTAACTTATAGAAAGAGTACATCATGTGAAATTCCGGGCTGGATGAAGCACAAACTGGAATCAAGACTGTTGGGACAAATATCAATATCCTCAGATATGCAGATGACACCACCCTTATGATAGAAAGCAAAGAAGAACTGAAAAGCTTCTTGATGAAACTGAAAGAGAGTGAAAAAGCAGGCCAAAACCTCAACATTCAAAAAACAAAGATCATGGTATCCAGTCCCATCACTTCATGGCAAATAGATGGGGAAACAGTGGAAACAGTGTCAGATTTTATTTTCTTGGGCTCCAAAATCACTGCAGATGGTGACCGCAGTCATGAAAATAAAAGATGCTCGCTCCTTGGAAGAAAAGCTATGAGAAACCTAGATAACATAATAAAAAGCAGAGACATTACTTTGCTGACAAAGGTCTGTCTAATTAAAGCTATAGTTTTTTTCAGTAGTCATGTATGGATGTGAGAACTGGACAATAAGGAAGGCTGAGTGCAAAAGAATTGATGCTTTCAAACTGTAGTGTTTGTGAAGACTCTTGAGAGTCCCTTGGACTGCAAGGAAATCATACCAGTCAAACCTAAAGGAAATCAATCTTGAATATTCATTTGAAGGATTGCTGCTAAAGTTGAAGCTCCAATACTTTGGCCACCTGATAAGAAGAACTGACTCATTGGCAAAGACCCTGATACTGGAAAAGATTGAATGCAGGAGGAGAAGTTGTCGGCAGAGGATGAGATGGTTGTATACCATCACTGACTCAATGGAAAGGAAGCTTCCAAAAATTCACATGTGGAGTTCAGAGCTTGCTCCACGTTTTTGCACCTTGACCAAAACCAGAAGGTTATCTGTTCCCTTCCTGTAACAATCCCCACCAGGGTTACCACTGTCCTTAATTTTATTAATAACAGCACAGACAAGATATGTCTATTTTTGTATTTTGTATAAATGGATCAATTTATATATTTTTGAGGATCTTATTTCTTTTCAATATAGTGCTTATATTTTTGCATAACACAGTTAATCTTCCTCCTCATCCCAAACCCACATCTTATAAAAGAAGCAAGGTGCCTACTTCCAGGACTGAGCATTCAATTACATTTAATGATGTGAAAGTCATGTGCACTTCCCAATGCACATCAAATGCATCCTACATGCCACCCACATGGGTAGCAGGGCAGTAGGGAAGGTGGATGTGTGGCCAGGTCACTGTGGGATGGTGGAGGAGAGAATTTTGTGAAGCTGGGTTCTAGAAATGACTCTCAAATCGGCGAAATGCTGCATTTTGAGATAATTATGTGTGAAGTGTGGTTATTTGTGCCTTCACTTTTTTAGCTCAGTGATAGGAAGTGAATCACCAAAGTTGTTTTGATTGCCTGAACAAGATTCAGTTTCAAGCTCATCTTGGTAATGCATATATTCTAGATGCAGGCATAATTTCTCCTTAAGAAATTAGAGCTAATAGAAGCTTACCAGCTTGACAGGAGGGAATGTTTTGTGTATCTCTCAAAGGAAAATGTAGGTTAGTAGTGTGATCCCTTTTTTGACCCAGCGACCCAGGGTTGTAAACACCCTTGGTTAGCTGTTCCCATTAGCCTTCACTAGGTCCAGGTATAACTCATTTGGAGATAAAAAGACCCTCCAAGGATCCTTACTGTCTTGAAGGCTGTTGCCATTCAGCATAAGAGATCTTTTCCCTTGGAGCTAATATTAAATTAGGAAAGGAGTGACTTTATGACCATAGAACATTTCCAAGTATATTGGAAGTTTTCACAAAGAACCTCGTGTTTCCTTGATGCATACAAACAGATATAATTGAAACAGGATGGAAGTCTGGATGGCTTTTTTCGCCTGTAGTGAGAGAGACATTTTACACCCACTATAGCTCTTTTTCACCTTGGGGTTGCATTTGTTTTACAAGAATAAAGAATAACAGGAAATTGTAACTCGAGGTGTACACCCATATGGTATAGCAGGGTGAATCAGGGAGATAAGCTTCCAGTTGAACCTTAGTCATGAAATCAAAACATCTTTGATGATTCATTTCCTCTCCCTGCCCCCTCCCCACCCCCACCCCTCAGCACTCACATTATAAATAGACACAATTGTAAATGACAGTGCTGAAAGGGAGTATTCCAAAGTCAAACTTCCATTCTGACTAAATTTTCGGTTTGGTGTGATACATTCGCATAAAATAATTTGTTTTTCCCTTCTGTAGTTTACAGCCTCTTTTCAAATCTTTAGTAGCTTAGTGTATGTATTTCATTTATTGTCTTGAATATAATTTTTCTGCCTGCCTCCCCACCACCCCGTGTGAAAAGCTGCTGTCTTTGAGTGACATATTATTCAGTGCAGTTCACAAGCCTAAATGCCTGTCTTTGCTTTTTTCCTTATTTTCCTCCTTGTTATTTGGAGATGAGTTGAATGAAAACAAGCAAAAGGAAATACCATAGCNCCTTTGAGTGACATATTCAGTGCAGTTCACAAGCCTAAATGCCTTTCTTTGCTTTTTTCCTTATTTTCCTCCTTGTTATTTGGAGATGAGTTGAATGAAAACAAGCAAAAGGAAATACTGTAGCAGCAGATTAATTGGTACTAAACTCTGCCCATTATCCAGTAGATAACTGAAAGTACATTAGGAGCAACCTTATAGAACAAAGAAAATCAGTGCTGTAGGATGCATTTTTTTTTTCATTGCTTATCAAGGAAAAAATCTATTTTCAAAAAAAGCAAAAGGAAAATCAATGTCAGTTTCACTCTTTACTGCTACACTTTAATTGGAGCAGTGGCAAAAACAAGTTGGCCTTTTAAGACCATCGATTGTACCTGGATGTATTATTGTGGATATTAACCATCTCCTAAATTCCAATTAAAATGATTGTACATGGGATAGATATTTGTTCAAAAGTTTCTCCAACAGATAAAACCTAGGAGTAATTGAGAAAGCAGTGGGGATTATTATTATTATTTATGGGCAATTATGCTTAATCATTTCTTTGTGAAAAAAAATATCCCATCTCTTCTCCAGGGTCCTCACAGCTGTTTGTCTACAACAGAGCTCCAGGGAAGACCAGGGCTCCCTGTAAGGAGTAAGTGACATGGCCAAACAGTCACATAAAATCCAGAACACTTTTAGGATAAATTTTCAATTGAAGCTGGAATAGAAATTCCAAATGAATTACTGTTTTGGATCAAAAAAGATACTGATAGTTCAATTTTCTTTCTGTTCAGTAGGTTTGGAGAACATATACTTCGTTCCAATGTTTTCAGCCCAGTTAAATATGTTTGAGTTTCACTTCGCATTCAATTAGTGCACGTCACAACATGTTTGGCAGATATGTTAGTTCCATTAAGTATCTGTTTAAAATATAAATTCAAATTACCTTTCCAAAGTTTTGCATTTTTATAAGAATTTGAAGGAAAAAAAAATTTGTTAACCTAACCATCACCAAAAAGTATGTATGTGTATGCTGTGAGACAGAGAGAAATAATTTATGTGTATGAAATATTTCCTCAGGGAAAAACTATTGTACTTTTTAAGATAACGTCAGAGTAAGGTTTCAGGGCTCCAGCTCAAATTTTATGGTTTCAAGAGCTTTATTTTAATCCACTCGATCTTAGAGTTTATTTATACTACCTGAGAACATTTTCTCTTTCTTATGCAGATCGATGAGAACAAAAGAACCACAATAAATCAGCTGGATCCAGGGGTGGCTCTTCTTGTACACAAAGGAGAAGGCCAAAATCCTTCCACACAGCCTTGAAAGGCTACTGAGCTTTTCACAGAACCTCTGCACTTAAGAGATTTCTCCAAAGCATTATTAATGTTTTCGTAACTTTTCAACTTTCCTTTCCCTCTCCCCTGCATTTGGCTCTAGATTACTGGAATGTTCCATTTAGTAACATGTAGGAAATCAAAGTCTTGAGCTCTGTGACACTGAACTGAGTTTAAAACAGCTCTTCTACTTTTAAACGGTGAAGTTGCTCAGTCGTGTCGGACTCTTTGCGACCCCGTGGACTGTAACCTACTAGGCTTCTCCGTCCATGGGATTCTCCAGGCAAGAATACTGGAGTAGATTGCCATTTCCTTCTCCAGGGGATCTTCCTGACCCAGGGATCGAACCCAGGTCTCCCACACTGGAGGCAGACACTTTAACCTCTGAGCCACCAGGGAAGCCCACTTTTAAATGGTATATACAGCTTTATCTTATATCTGACAAGATCCTACAAACATTCTTACGACTATTTGTGTGGCACTCAATTTGCAGTCTTTCTCCTGAAGGTTATGTTAGGACAGTACATAATATATGAAACTGAGCTAAACTCAAGATTCTATGCCTCAGCCTTTTTTTTTTTTAACACTATCACAGTGTTCCTAACATTTAAAGGTGTTTCATAATCTACACTTATTTTTTTTAAGCATACACATTTCTTTACTAACTTCATCGCCCAAACCTTTTTTAAAGGTTTTCAAATTTCTTTAATTACTTTTTTTCTATGGAAGTCAAGTGTTTCAAGTCAAGGAATATGCTGCCTTTTGCTGAAGCGGTTGGGAAGTAAATGGATATTGACTGTGACTCTTTTAATGGAGATAGCTCATTAACTACTCAGTAATGCCCCAAATTCTTGATGCAGTAGACCCTACTTTTAAAGAAAAATCAGTGGATTGCTTTGTACATGATACTGTTGCTGCTGCTAAGTCGCCTCAGTCATGTCCAACTCTGTGCGACCCCATAGATGGCAGCCCACAACACTTTAACGTTTATTGATTGAAAAAAATAGATGACAAAATATATTATTCAATTCATTAACAAAATAATCTGTGTTTTACTAATCACAGAAGCATAATTTTGAAGTCTAACATGCAAGTGCTACTGTTTATTCATTTCACAAGTAATCTTTGTGGTACTCAGGTACTCACCTTCTGCAAACATGATCCCATTTTGTCTAGGATCCATCCCAATGTATGACTCTGATGTGTTACTATAGACATAGACACGTTAGAAATGTGGGGAGCTACCAGGGTTAAGAAGAAACAAGTGATTAAAAATAGAACTTCTGATCTCAACGAGGCAGCCCTGAGCGCTGGCCTGAAGCAAGGTCTTAATTCCCTGCCCAGGAACTGAACCTGAGTAGCCTGGATGAAAACCAGGCTTCCTACCACCACCAGCAAGGGCAAGAGGCTAGAAGCTATTTTCCCGTGGATCTTTGCCCCCAGTGAAAAATACATTTATCATGGAGGCAGAAACTGTAAATGCAGGTACAAAGTGTATTATTAGAAACACAACATAACAAGTAGGAGTCCAGAAGGAAACGGTCACAGTAGAAGCAAGGCAGAGAGAAAGGGTGTGCATGTGCCCTGAATGAGGAGTGTTGAGTTCTCCCCCATTGCCACAGGTGTAAAGCCTTGCACCAAGGCCACAGAAGCGGAGCCCAGAATCAGGGCCACCTCAGGAACTGCCTGGGCCCCTGGTAACCGTTGTCCAAAGCCCCACCCGATCATCACCAGCAGGCTGCNTTCTCCCCCATAGCCACAGGTGTAAAGCCTTGCACCAAGGCCACAGAAGCGGAGCCCAGAATCAGGGCCACCTCAGGAACTGCCTGGGCCCCTGGTAACCGTTGTCCAAAGCCCCACCCGATCATCACCAGCAGGCTGCTGGATTCATACTAGGCAAAAATGCCCACCCGGGCGTTCATCCTTTAGTGCTATAATCATCACCAGCCTTTCAGCAGGAATTTTGTCTTGAGACTACAAAAACTGGCTACTAACCCACAGAAACTGTTGCCTCTCCCTGGTCTGTCAGGAGGTCAGCCCACTGCACTCGCAGTGCCCACATTATCTCTGCTCTTTGTTCTTAATGAACTCTTTTCTGAAATGCTCTGTGTCCGGAAATACTTTTACAACCCGAGCTCGGATTGCCTCATCAAGGAGGAGCACAGTAAAGAGGTGGTCATTTCATTGATGTAGGTCGTTCTTCTGAGTCTCTGTCTTCCTTCAGGCCAATTTTCTGGTTTATTTTTCCACACCTAGCCTACCGTGGGACCCTCCTCTGGGTGTGCATGCACCTTTGAGCCAAGAAGGATCTAGAAATGAAGGCTTCTGGGAGGAACAAGACTCATTATGACCTCACATTATCACCTGACTTTTCACCCCCAAGGAGCCTTTCTAGCATTTTTAGTGTCTCCCTTAACCCTAAAGGGGAAAGCAGAGATCCCTTAATCCTTTACTCAAACAGGGTTTTCCCCCTCTTTGTTCTTGTCATGATTATTACCTTGACTATTGCCATGACTATCAGCTTAAGGTGTTTACAAGAAAAAAAACCTGGCTATTTACTCTGTTTGCCCCTCCATTTCAGAGGGCAAACAGGAGATTGATTGTAAATGCCTTAACTGGGGCCCGTCTATCTCTTGTCTCAGAACATTCTAACAGTGTCACCCTGAAGCCCAATTTTTGGTGCCCCATGAAGCTCAAACAGGAGGCAGTTGATGGAACCAATCTGTCTATCTCCTGCCACACATCCATAAGACGCAGCAATCCAACCTCCGAACATATACATGAAGGAACTGAAATCAGTATCTCAAAGAAATACCTGCACCCTCATGGGCACTGAAGCATTATTCAAAATAGGCAAGCCATCAGTTCAGTTCAGCCACTCAGTCGTATTCAACTCTTTGCCACCCCTTGGACTGAAGCACAAAAGGACACCCTGTCCATCACCAACTCCCGCAGTTTTCACAAACTCATGTCTGTTGAGTTGGTGATGCCATCCAACTATCTCATCCTCTGTCATCTGCTTCTCCTCTCACCTTCAATCCTTCCCAGTATCAGTTCAGTTCAGTTCTGTCACTCAGTCATGTCTGACTCTTTGCGATCCCATGAATCGCAGCACGCCAGGCCTCCCTGTCCATCACCAATTCCAGGAGTTCACTCAGACTCAAGTCCATCTTGTCTGTGATGCCATTCAGCCATCTCATCTTCTGTCATCCCCTTCTTCTCCTGCACCCAGCCCTCCCAGCATCAGAATCTTTTCCAGTGAGTCAACTCTTTGCATCAGGTGGCCAAGGAATTGGAGTTTCAGCTTCAACATCAGTCCCTCCAATGAACACCCAGGACTGGTCTTTAGGATGGACTGGTGGGATCTCCTTGCAGTCCAAGGGACTCTCAAGAGTCTTCTCCAACAACACAGTTGAAAAGCATCAATTCTTCAGCACTCAGCTTTCTTCACAGTCCAACTCTCACATCCATACATGACCACTGGAAAAACCATAGCCTTGACTAGATGGACATTTGTTGACAAAGTAATGTCTCTGCTTTTTAATATGCTATCTAGGTTGGTCATAACTTTCCTTCCAAGGAATAAGCGTCCTTTAATTTCATGGCTGCAATCACTATCTGCAGTGATTTTGGAGCCCCCCAAAATAAAGTCTGACACTGTTTCCACTGTTTCCCCATCTATTTGCCATGAAGTGGGACCAGATGCCATGATCTTAGTTTTCTGAATGTTGAGATTTAAGGCATGTTTTTCACTCACCTCTTTCATTTTTATCAAGAGGCTTTTTAGTTCCTCTTCACTTTCTGCATATCTGAGGTTATTGATATTTCTCCCGTAATCTTGATTCCAGCTTACAATTCATTCACCCCAGCATTTCCCATGATGTACTGTGCAAACAAGTTAAATGAGCAGGGTGACAATATACAGCCTTGATGTACTCCTTTTCCTATTTGGAACCAGTCTGTCGTTCCATGTCCAGTTCTAACTGTTGCTTCCTGATCTACATATAGGTTTCTTCAGAGGCAGGTCAGGTGGTCTGGTAGTCCCATTTCTTTCAGAATTTTCCACAGTTTATTGTGATCCAAACACTGTCAAAGGCTTTGGCATAGTCAATCTTTTAAAAAAAGTCAGTTCTTCGCATCAGGTACCCAAAGTGTTGGAGATGCAGCTTTAGCATCAGTCCTTCCAATGAATATTCAGGACCAATCTCCTTTAGGATGGACTGGTTGAATCTCCTTGCAGTCCAAGGGACTCTCAAGAGTCTTCTCCAACACCACAGTTCAAAATCATCAGTTCTTCGGTGCTCAGCTTTCTTTATAGTTCAACTCTCACATCCATATATGACTACTGGAAAAACCATAGCTTTGACTAGACAGGCCTTTGTTGGCAAAGTAATGTCTCTGCTTTTTAATAAGTTATCTAGGTTGGTAATAACTTTTCTTCCAAGGAACAAGCATCTTTTAATTTTATGGCTGCAATCACCATCTGCAGTGATTTGGGAGCCCCCCAAAATGAAATCAGTCACTGTTTGCACTGTTTCCCCATTTATCTCCCATGAAGTGATGGGACCAGATGTCATCATCTTAGTTTTTGAATGTTGTGCTTTAAGTGAACTTTTTCACTCTCCTCTTTTACTTTCATCAACAGGCTCTTTAGTTCTTCGCTTTTTGCCATAAGGGTGGTGTCATCTGTGCATCAGAGGTTATTGATATTTCTCCTGGCAATCTTGATTCCAGCTTGTGCTTCTTCCAGCCTGGCATTTCTCATGATGTACTCTGCATATAAGTTAAATAAGCAGGGTGACAATATACAGCCGTGACATACTCCTTTCCCAATTTAGAACTGGTCTGTTTTTCGATGTTCAGTTCTAACTGTTGTTTCCTGACCTGCATACAGATTTCTCAGGAGGCTGATCAGAGGGTCTGGTATTCCTATCTCTTTCAGAATTTTCCACAGTTTGTTGTGATCCACACAGTCAAAGTCTTTGGCATAGTCAATAAAGGAGAAGTAGATGTTTTTCTGGAACTCTCTTGCTTTTTCTATGATCCAACAGGTGTTGGGAATTTGATCTCTGGTTCCTCTGCCTTTTCTAAATCCAGCTTGAACATCTGGAAGTTCACAGTTCACATACTGTTGAAGCCTGACTTGGAGGATTTTGAGCATTATTTTGCTAGCATGTGAGATGAGTACAATTGTGTGTAGTTTGAGCATTCTTTGGCATTGCCTTTCTTTGCGATTGGAATGAAAACTGACCTTTTCCAGTCCTGTGACCACTGCTGAGTTTTCCAAATTTGCTGGCATATTGAGTATAGCATTTTCATAGCACCATCTTTTAGGATTTGAAACAGCTCAACTGAAACAGCATCACCTCCACTAGCTTTGTTCGTAGTGATGCTTCCTAAGGCCCACTTGACTTTGAATTCTAGGACGTCTGGCTTTACGTGAGTGATCACACCATCATCATTATTTGGGTCACGAAGATATTTTTTGTGTAGTTCTTCTGTGTATTCTTGCCTCTTCTTCTTAATATCTTCTGCTTCTGTTAGGTCCATACCATTTCTGCCCTTTACTGTGCCCATCTTTATATGAAAAGTTCTCTTGGTATCTCTAACTTTCTTGAAGAGATCTCTAGACTTTCCCATTCTGTTGTTTTCCTCTCTTTCTTTGCACTGATCACTGAGGAAGACTTTCTTATCTCTCCTTGCTATTCTTTGGAACTCTGCCTTCAAATTGGTATATCTTTCCTTTTTTCTTTCCCTTTTGCTTCTCTTCTTTTCATAGCTGTTTGTAAGGCTTCCTTAGACAGCCATTTTGCCTTTCTATAAAACCAAGACCAGGAGCTGACTGTGGCTGAGATCATGAACTCCTTATTGCCAAATTCAGACTTAAAATTGAAGAAAGTAGGGAAAACCACTAGGCCATTCAGGTATGACCTATGTTAAATCCAAAATGTTTATTAGTGAAAGTGACAAATAGAATAAAGGGATTAGATGTAATAGACAGAGTGCCTAAAGAATTATGGATGGAGGTTCATGACATTGCATAAGAGACCTTACAAGACCATTCCCAAGAATAAGAAATGCAAAAAGACAAAATGGTTGTCTGAGGAGGCCTTACAAACAGGCAAGCCATAGAATGACCTAAATGTACTTTGATGAATGAGTGGATAAACCCTGAAGGATGATGCTATGAAAGTGCTGCACTCAACATGCCAGCAAATTTGGAAAACTCAGCAGTGGCCACAGGACTGGAAAAGGTCAGTTTTCATTCCAATCCCAAAGAAAAGCAATGCCAAAGAATGCTCAAACTACTGCACAATTGCACTCATCTCACATGCTAGTAAGGTAATGGTCAAAATTCTCCAAGCCAGGCTTCAGCAGTATGTGAACCGTGAACTTGCAGATGTTCAAACTGGATTTAGAAAAGGCAGAGGAACCAGAGATCAAATTGCCAACATCCACTGCGTCATGGTAAAAGCAAGGGAGTTCCAGAAAAACATCTATTTCTGCTTTATTGACTATGCCAAAGCCTTTCATTGTGTGGATCACAATAAACTGTGGAAAATTCTTCAAGACATAGCAATACCAGACCACCTGACCTGCCTCTTGAGAAACCTACATGCAGGTCAGGAAGCAACAGTTAGAACTGGACATGGAACAGATTGGTTCCAAATAGGAATAGGAGTTTATCAAGGCTGTATATTGTCACCCTACTTATTTAACTTATATGCAGAGTACATCATGAGAAATGCTGAGAGTGGAAGAAACACAAGCTGGAATCAAGATTGCAGGAGAAATATCAATAAACTCAGGTATGCAGATGACACCACCCTTATGGCAGAAAGTGAAGAGGAACTAAAAAGCCTCTTGATGAAAGTGAAAGAGGACAGTGAAAAAGGTGGCTTAAAACTCAACATTCAGAAAACGAAGATCATGACATCTGATCCCATCACTTCATGGGAAGTAGATGGGGAAACAGTGGAAACAGTGTCAGACTTTATTTTGGGGGGCTCCAAAATCGCTGCAAATGGTGAGTGCAGCCATGAAATTAAAGGACACTTACTCCTTGGAAGGAAAGTTATGACCAACCTAGATAGCATATTAAAAAGCAGAGACATTACTTTGTCAACAAAGGTCCATATAGTCAAAGCTATGGTTTTTCCAGTGGTCATGTATGGATGTGAGAGTTGGACTGTGAAGAGAGCTGAGTGTCAAAGAATTGATGCTTTTCAACTGTGTTGTTGGAGAAGACTCTTGAGAGTCCCTTGGACTGCAAGGAGATCCAACCAGTCCATCCTAAAGGAGACCAGTCCTGGGTGTTCATTGGAAGGACTGATGTTGAAGCTAAAGCTCCAATAATTTGGCCACCTCATGCAAGGAGTTGACTCATTGGAAAAGACTCTGATGCTGGGAGGGCTGTGGGCAGGAGAATAAGGGGATGACAGAGGATCAAATGGCTGGATGGCATCCCTGACTTGATGGACATGAGTTTGGGTAAATTCTGGGAGTTGTTGATGGACAGGGAGGCCTGGCATGCTGTGATTCATTGGGTCACAAAGAGTTGGATATGACAGTGACTGAACTGAACTGAATATATATATATTATATTATTAAAAGGAAAAAAGAAGAAAATCTGCCATTTGCAGCAGTGTGGATGAACTGGGAGGGTGAAAATGAAAATAATGCTAAGTGAACTTAGAGAGACAGAGGAAGACAAATACTGTATTGTTTATTTATGTATAGAATCTTAATAAAAATCAAAAAGTAGCTTTAGAGAAATACGGAATAGAATGCTGGTTGCTGGGGCAGGGGAGAGAAGAAATGGGTAATGTAGGTCAAAGGGTACAAATTTTCAGTTATATGAAAAAGAAGTTCTGACATTTTAATGTACAGCATGGTGACTCCAGTTAATAATATGTTACTGTACACTTGAAAGCTGCTGAGAGTAAATCTTAAGCATTCTCACCTCAAAAATGAAAAGTTATTAAGTAATGGATGCATGAATCATCTCGATCTTGGTAATCATCACACAATGTATGTCAAAGCATCATGCTGTACACTTTAAACATATACAATTATATTTATCAATTATTCCTCAATGGAGTTAACAAAAGAAAAGAAAACAGAGACATTATACCACTTACAATTCACAATGAGAAAGAAAACAGGCTGGGGCCTCAAAGAGTCAGATGGATGGAGAGAGAATGATGGATCTCCCGTGTTTTCAATCACAAGTACATCACACAGCCATCTCAGAGTCACACAACAAGTATTTCCAATTTCAAGGAGCAGTAGTAATTACAAATCACTTACTTATTGATAGGAAACACAAATCCTCAAGCTTTTGACTTACTCTTTCGCTTCTTTTTTTAAAAACTGATTTATCTTAATTCACTTCTTTAAAAAAAAGAACTGATTTATCTTAATTTATCTAATTTATCTTATCTTAATTTACAATATTGCGGTGTTTTTTGTGATCCATTGACATGAAGCAGCCATGGGTGTACATGTTCCCTCCATCCTGAACCCTCCTCCCTCCTCATCCCTCTGGGTTGTCCCAGAGCACCAGCTTTGGGTGCTCTGCTTCATGCATCAAAGTCAGGTTGCAGACGGCTTTCAGTTCCACCGACACTCTGGGTTGACCTGGGCAGCTGCACCCACCCGGGCTGTGCGAAGGCTCTTCTGTTCTCACTTTGTAAAGCCAGAGGTGGAGACCGTTTCAGACAGCAGTCTCCAAAACAGCCTCACAAAAGCAGAAGAAGGCCAGATGAGCCTTAATAGCTAACAAAGCTCTCTAACAGTGAAGACAAAAAGAGAGCGACACATCCTCCAGAAAGCTGAGAAACAGAGTAACTTGTTTTTTGATAATGAGGAAACAGAGAAATTAAATGCAATGTGTGAACGAGAGTTGAATCCTGGACCAGAGGTAAAAAAAGGAAAATGGACATTATTGATTTGACTTCAAAACTTCAGATAATAACTATTGGTTAGATATTAGTATTCTACCAATATTAAATTTCCTGAATTTGTTTGTTTATTGAAATAAATACCCTTGTTTTTAGAAGATCACGTTTACAGTTTAGAGGTAAATGGACATAGCTTCTGTAACTCATTCTTAGTAGTTCAGGGGGAAAACAAAGTATGTGTGAGTATTTGTGTATGTGCAATGGAAGAGAAAGAGAGGGAATGATAAAGCAAATGTGGCAAATAATTGGTAAATTTAGATAAAGGGTATATGGGACTTATTTGTACTATTCTTGTAACTTTCTGTCAATTTGTAATTATATAAAAATCATAAAGTTCAAAAAAAAAAAAGAATACCTCTCCTTAAAAACATGTAACTCAAGAGGCCTTCAGCATTATACTTAGTTGTTTCAGTCATCAAGAGCTGTGATTATTATCTCCACACTTAAAAACATATATATTTATAGTGATTAACTGCTCCCCAGCTGAGCAGCAAGCCCATCCCTGTTCTCACAGTAGGAGATAAGCCTGGCCATCCACCAAAGTACACGAATTGGGTGACTCTTTAGTTCTCGTTACTATTGTTCATGACATTTAAAATTTAGTAATTATAAAACAACAACAATCCATTTCTTCTCTCCTGGCTTCTGTGGACAGGGATTCAGGAAGGACTCCGTGGAGGTGGTGGTGGTTTAGTCACTCAGTGGTGTCCAACTCTTTGCAACCCCAGGGACTGTAGCCTGACAGGCTCCTCTGACCATGGGATTTCCTAGGCAAAAATACTTCGGTGGATTTCCCTTTCCTTCTCCAGGGGTCAAACCTGACCCAGGGGTCAAACCTGCGTGTCCTGCTTGGAGGATTCTTCAGCACTGAGCTGACCGGGAAGCCCCCAGAAAGGGCTTACCTGGGTATTTCTGACTTGGGGCTCTGAAACAGCAAGAGACTGAAGCAGCTGGGGATTATGTGGGCTTCTTTCTCTGAAAGCTGTTTCAGGGATTTTTCTGTGACCTTTCCACATGGGCTAGATTGAGCCTCCTCACAACATGCTGGCCTCAAGGGAGCTGGACTGCCTACACGTGACTCAGAATTCTAAGAAACTGTCCTAAGGGAACCAAGTGGAAGCTACATGACCGCTTATTAAACAGCCTTGGAAATCCACATTAATTCCTTCAGATATAATCTCAAACCTGTGCAGATTAAGGGAAGGAAACACAGACCCCACTTTTTGATGGCAAGTGTGTCAAACTCCCACTGTAAGAACAACACATGGGACGAGAGATCTTATCACAGTCCTCTTGGAAACTGCAGCCTGTCACTTCTGACACATATCTGTAAAGCAAGATGATCACAGATGGTCTCATAAGGCTGTTTCCCAGAAAGCTGAGGCCTATCCCTAGGCCAGTTGAAGTCACAAGGCCTACAGAGAGAGAGATTGTCTGTCTCTGTGCCAGAGAGGGCCTAAAGCACTACTCTCTGGTCTGTTTTGTTTCTACAAAATCTAAGTTGCTGGCCCAAATACCACAGCTTTTCTGTTTGAAAAGTACATGTGCATGGTTTAAATTCCTATAGATACCCTCAAGCTGCATAAGCTCTTCTATTGATAAAATAACAGTGTGACATTAAGTGAGTGACTGAGTTGAGAGTCGTCTTGAAAACAAAGCCTGACATGGGGTTATGAATAGGTAGTTTGTTAGGAGGTTTGCTCAGGGGCCAGGAGTGATGGTAACAGAGAATATAAGAAGGATGGGGAATATTCAGTCCAACTGTCCAATATGGGGTTACTGTAGCCATGGGGAATTGGGGCTTGCTGCAAATGAGGATGGATTTAGAGACGTGATGATCTATCACCTTCTTTCTCCATGAGTCAACAGTTGCTCCAGTGGGTGTGGACTGTCCCCACATCGAGCCTTCCATATTAGTACAAAAAACAAAACAAAGGTGCTGAGCATAAATAAAAAGACAAAACAAGCATGAGTTTGGTGCCACATTGCAAGTGGGTCTGAAATCTAAAACTGTGAGGTAGGGCTCAAATGCACCCAAAACATTTCAGTCATGATTGACCCACCCGACACTCTGAGCAATAAACGGCTACTTTTCTCTGTGTCAGGAATGTGGCTATAAAATATTAACAGTGGTATTCAAATATTAACAACTGTGGTGTGATGGGAGCCTGTTGTGAAATTTTCAGGAATTTTGTTTGCTGGTTTCAGTCAAACGTCTATTAAAAATTAAATTTATAAACTTATAATTAAATAATTTATATTTTTAAAAAACAAAGAAAATAAGTACTCATGATTCATCAGTTTCTAAATAGCTTATTGCATTTGCTCTGCTCTTGAGATTGTCTTTTTGATTTTTAAGGGAAAAATGCTGCATAATGGTACAGCAATGCCCATCTGTTCCCAATTCTATATTCAGTGATGCTGCAGTGGTAACCTGAAATCAGTCACGGTGGGGATATTTATGCCATGGCCACCGAAACACTATGAATCTGGGCTCTGCCTCTGTGTGTGTGTAAGAATGCATTGGTGAGCATTTATCAGTGCACCAACAACCAATCATTTTTGCTTTTGTTATTTTCACTCCTGCTAATTACTGTTAACTCCATCTCCTCCCCTCACCCCTATGCCAGCAGCATCATCTTTATCTTCATTGTCTTGAAGAAGGATAAAAGGGGAAAAACAACAATTGTTTTCTGGGTTTTTGAGTTTTAAAAGCTTAGGTCCTTTGTGAGGAAGAAAGGATGATTACATATACAGATAATAAAATAGATCTGGGACAAGGTAAGATGTGCAAAATGGGTTTCCCTGGTGGCTTAGTGGTAAAGAATCTGCCTATCAATGCTGAATATGTGGGTTTGATCCCTGGGTCAAGAATGTTCCCTGGAGAATTAAATGGCAACCCACTCCAGTATTCTTGCCTGGGAAATCCCATGGACAGAGGAGCCTGCTGGGCTACCGTCCATGGGTCACAAAGAGTTGGACACAAGTTAGTGACTAAACAGCAAAAACAACAAGTTGTGCAAAAGTAAAGATTACCAGCTTACCCACCCCTCAAACCAAGTAAGGGACTTGAGAGTAGGGAGGAGCATGCAGATGATTGCCTGAGAGAGAAAAACCATAAAATTTTATGCTCAATTTCTTAGGAGTAGATTGATAAACAATAACAGCAAGATAGATTTGGAGGAGAGAAGCAAAGGAGTTAGATCTCCTTTGGTAAAATCCTAGGTGTTCAGTAAGAGCCTGAGATGGAAAGGGAAGCAGATTGTCTGGACAACTGACCCTGACTGATGTCACAACAGCCCTGCCTTCAACACTGTCAAGGTTGGGTCTCTGTAGAATGTCTCCTGAAGAGCCAGGCTGGCATGACAATAGTGAAGGGATTCACATAGACCCCCCCAGGCTGCCCACTGCTGTGGCCCAGCAGGCCTGAGGTAGGGTGGAGAGAGTCCCCTCTGGGATCTTTACAGACAGATCTTAGGACTGACTGTGCAGCAGTATGGAACCAAAGATGAGAAACAGGGTGAAGGATGGCTCAGCAGATGCAGACACGAGAGAGGACTCCGTACCCCTGATGCCACACCGCTCAAGCCATGGCACAGTGAAAGCCCGGGGGCTGACATCCAGTCCCAAGAAACCATGGGAAAATCCTGAATTAACTAAAATCAAATTTGTACTTCATTGTGGCATAAAGGCTCATAATAGAAATCAACTGGAGTTACAGGAAATAAAAAGAGCTGACTTTCTTACACGCTTGTTTGTGAACTTGGATTATTACCTGCTGCACTTTGACTGGATGGGAAAATCAATTTCTGAAAACATATCTACTTTCAGGGCTCTTTTTGGGGTTTGTTGTACAATTTGCCATATCAGACACAAAGCGTACACCTGCTACTTCCAAGGGTCAGTTGATAATAGGCTGTACTGATTGAACTAGAGATTATGACAGTGGGAGTCCCTAAATGCTCCAGGGACTGACTTTCAAGGAACAACCCTTTAGAAATATTAAAGGGTATTATTAACATTTTCATGTCATGTCTAATGCCTGGAAAACATTCTCATGCCAGGACAAAGTCTGTGAGGCACTGACACACTTGAATAAACCTGTTTTTTTTCCCTCTCTCTTTATTTGGAAGACTATTATTTTTACAAATATTCAGTGCCCTTCTGTGATAGAATATTCTATTTCCCTATTGCATTGGCATCAGGAAAACACAATGGCTACGTGACTTACGCTGACAAAGAAACATGGGAGAAGTGATGTGTGTCACCTGTAAGAAAATATTTCCTATGTTCACTACTTTTTTGACCAGCAATGCTCTAGATTTTAGAACACTGATTGCGATAATGATTCCACCTCTTCACTGCTCTCTACATAATGCGTGATTTTGTAGCAACTTCCATCGAGGGCAGAGTTGTTCTTTCCTGGAATCTGGGCTGGCCCATGACTTGGTTGGCCAATAGAATGTAGAAGAAGCCATGATGTGCTATTTCATAACCTAATTGGCAGGAACCCAGATACTGTCACATGAACAAGCCTGGCTTAGCCTATTGAAGAATGAGGATGAAGAATGAGGGACCACAGGTGAGGATGAAGAATGAGGGACCACAGATGAGATGTCTCCTCTGAGATGATCTTGGACCAGTCCATTGCAAGTCAACCACCATACATGGGAGGGTGCCAAGCTGAGATCAACTGAGCCTCACCCAGATCAGCAGACTTGTCCAGCAGGCAGGTAACTTAGCAAAAAGCATAGATGCTTATTCCTGAGTACTGCTAAAGATTTGTAGCAGTCTGAAATTGCCACATTAATGTGTCCAGGTTAGTCAGCCTGCACCTCAAAGTGCAGAAGATGCAGAACAAAGCTATAGACAGCATGCAAATAGCATGAAGTCTCAACAAGAAACTAACCTTTTTAAATTGTAAGTCACTGAGATATGGGACTGTTACCCAGAATAGCCTAGCCCATGCTGACTGATACATCAATCAATCTTCCTAACCAAGCTTCCTCTACTTCTGATTTATTTTTTCTTCCTATTTGATTTCTATTTCATAGAAACTGGGTTAGCATAAATTCCTTATGATACTCCTATCTAGCTTCTTCTCACATTGTTCCATGCGTGCGTGCATTCTAAGTCACTTCAGTTGTGTCCGACTCTTTGCTACACTATGGGCCATAATCTGCCAGGCTCCTCTGACCATGGGATTCTCAGGCAAGAATACTCTAGTGCGTTGCCATGCCCTCCTCCAGGGAATCTTCGTGATTCAGAGATCAAACCCGCGTCTCTTACATCTCCTGCACTGGCAGGCAGGTTTGCCTGGGGAAACCCATCTAG
Source organism: Raphicerus campestris (assembly GCA_006410735.1). NCBI lineage: Eukaryota > Metazoa > Chordata > Mammalia > Artiodactyla > Bovidae > Raphicerus > Raphicerus campestris. Next base: position 439,155 of record SJYW01017284.1, read on the forward strand.
CGCCAGCTGGGAAGCCCTATTGTTATTCATTCTAAACTTTTCCTGACTTTAGACCTTGAGATTCATCTCTTTTTCAGGATCCCTGGACCACAAGACTGGGTTTTAGCAAATTGGAAATTTGTGCACTTTCTTTAGTGATAAGACTTTGCAAGACCAAGGCCAAGGTCATACTTTGGAGGCCATCTGCACATTAACTTTAGAATTCACATACTTTCATTTTGATTCACAAGAGCATTTAAGGTGTAGTGTCAAACAACCAGCAAAGCATGACTTTTATTCTAGTTTCCAACTAGCTGGAAAATTGCTACTGAGCAAAAATTGAAACAGTCCGTTCATCTTTTCTAGGGAAATACATGTGCCATCAGAACACTATATAAGATTCTTTATTTATACCATCCAGAACACGCTTAGACATTCAGTCAGTGAAGAGTAGTAGACACAGGAAGTTTTAAAAAGAATTGCCAACCCACTATATTGATTAATGTAGAGTATCATAATTGCTTTTTGGAATGTCAAATTTGATCAAACACTGTTCCCACTAGCTAGAGAAAAGGGTCTATCATCTTCTCAGTTCCCTGACCACAGCTTTCTATTCTTAGGAGGGATATTAGATGCAAGGTTACTGGGGAACCACTATGCTTGGGAGAAGGACAAGGTAAAACACAGGGATGTACCTGGTTAGAAACCACTGCTGACTGGAGATCCCATGCACTTTGTACCAAAAGATATACAACAGAATATTTATAGCAGCATTATTCGTAATAGTCCTCAATTGAAAACTATCCAAACCTCCAACAGAAGCTTTATGGGAAAATAATTGTGGTATCAGTTTAGTTCAGTTCAGTCGCTCAGTCGTGTCCGACTTTTTGCAACCCCATGAATCGCAGCACACCAGGCCTCCTTGTCCATCACCAAATCCCAAAGTTTACTCAGACTTGCGTCCATTGAGTCAGTGATGCCATCCAGCCATCTCATCCTCTGTCATCCCCTTCTCCTCCTGTCCACAATCCCTCCCAGCATCAGAGTCTTTTCCAGTGAGTCAACTCTTCACACGAGGTGTCCAAAGTACTGGAGTTTCAGCTTTAGCATCATTCCTTCCAAAGAAATCCCAGGGCTGATCTCCTTCAGAATGGACTGACTGGATTTCCTTGCAGTTCAAGGGACTTTCAAGAGTCTTCTCCAACACCACAGTTTAAAAGCATCAATTCTTTGGTGCTCAGCTTTCTTCACAGTCCAACTCTCACATCCCACAGAATATTACCTAGCAGTGAACATGAACAATCTATGACTATACACAAAGCATCATAAATCTACTTCACAGATGTAATGTCAAAGAGGAAAAACCTCAGGTGCAAAGAAGTTTATACTGTATGAGTCCATTTTCATGAAGTTTAAACATAAGCAAAACTAAAGTTCAGTGATTTAGAAGTTGGAATATTTGTCACTTTTTAGGGGGCAATGACTTGTAGGTAGGCGGGAGGAGGGCTTCTGGGGCTGGCAGTGTTCTGATTCCTGATCTGGGCACTGATGACATGCATAGGTTCACGTGTCAAAGTTCTGTGAGTTGTCGTCTTATTCCTTACACGTTCCTCTGTACTCATATTACCTTTCACGAGACATAAGGGGAAAAAAGACAAGAAAGAAAACAAATCAAATTACTGTCAATCTTGTTTTCTCTTGGTTATATCCCATGATCTTCCAAACTATCCTATTATAAAGTCTCCTAGATTACTGACCTCTCTTCTTTGTATTTTTTTCAGTTAAAAATTTATACTCATTTGGGGTCGCAAAGAGTCAGACACAACTGAACGACTGAACTGAACTGTGTGAATCTTGCACATGATAAGAATAGTGTCTGGAACATAGTAAATATTTAATAAACATTTTCAGGTGAATAAATGGAGGTCTATGTCTCTATAACATCACAAGGGTCTGTGCAGGTTTTGTTTAGAGACTTTGTCTCATTTTGTTTGCCAGTGAACCACATCTCTGGCACAATACCTGGTACATAGCGGACCTTCATTACACACACACACACACACACACACACACACACACACACACACACATAATTAAAAGACAGGATGGAAGGGAGGGAGGGGAGATGGACAGAAAAGAGAAAAAGCCTGGTTTTCCCAATGCATAGGAGGCAGCTTACAGCTTTATAGTATGATATTTCTATCATCCTGCTCATGAATATCTCACAGAGAATTCATTATTTTTTTCCATATTAACTTTGTAGTCATCAAACTCTCAACTAGAGAAAAATGGACTGACCAGTCAATTCTGGTCAGCAGAAGGACTCAAGCCAAATTAATTGGATCTTTCCCTACCCTTCTGACTGTCTCCCCTAAGATAAGCCATGGCCCTTGAGAAGCAAGGCCAAAGATAAGCATGGCCCTTGGCTCTAGATACAGCTCTACATAATAGGCTGTGTTTAGTGAGAATTATAAACAGCATTAATGTAATGACATCTTGGAATGTGAAGTCAAGTGGGCCTTAGGAAGCATCACTACGAACAAAGCTATTGGAGGTGACGGAATTTCACTTCAGCTATTTCAAATCCTAAAAGATGATGCTGTGAAGTGCTACACTCAATATGCCAGCAAATTTGGTAAACTCAGCAGTGGTCACAGGACTGGAAAAGGTCAGTTTTTGTTCCAATCCCTAAGAAAGGCGACAGGAAACAATGTTCAAATTACCACACAATTGCACTCATCTCAGACGCTAGTAAAGTAATGCATAAAATTCTCCAAGCCAGACCTCAACAGTATGTGAACCATGAACTTTCAGATGTTCAAGCTGGATTTAGAAAAAGCAGAGGAACCAGAGATCAAATTGCCATCTGTTGGATCATCGAAAAAGCAAGAGACTTCCAGAAAAACATCTGCTTTATTGACTATGCCAATGCCTTTGACTGCGTGGAGCACAACAAACTGTGGAAAATTCTGAAAGAAATAGGAATATTCACCACCTTATCTGCCTTATGAGAAATCTGTATGCAGGTCAGGAAGCAACAGTTAGAACTGGACACTGAAAAACAGTCTGGTTCCAAATCGGGAAAGAAGTATGTCAAGGCTGTATATTGTCACCTTGCTTATTTAACTTATATGCAGAGTACATCATATGAAATGCCAGGATGGATGAAGCAGAAGCTGGAATCAAGACTGCCAGAAGAAATATCAGTAACCTCATATATGCAGATGATACCACCCTTATGGTAGAAAGGGAAGAAGAACTAAAGAGCTTCTTGTTGAAACTTAAAGAAGAAAGTGAAAAAGTTGGCTTAAAACTCAACATCAGAAAACTAAGATCATGGCTTCTGTTCCCATTACTTCACGGTGAATAGATGGGGAAACAGTGAAAACAGTGGCTGACTTTATTTTGGAGGCTACAAAATCACTGCATATGGTGACTGCAGCCATGAAATTAAGACACTTGCTTCTTGGAAGAAAAGGTATGACCAACCTAGACAGCGTATTAAAAAGCAGAGACATTACTTTGCCAACAAAGGTCCGTCGAGTAAATGCTATGGTTTTTCCAGTAGTCATGTATGGATGTGAGAGTTGGACTCTAAAGAAAGCTGAGTGTCAAAGAATTGATGCTTTTGAACTGTGGTGTTAGAGAAGACTCTTGAGAGTTTCTTGGACTGCAAGGAGATCCAACCAGTCCATCCTAAAGGAAATCAGTCCTGAATATTCATCAGAAGGACTGATGCTGAAGCTGAGACTCCAACACTTTGGCCACCTGATGGGAAGAACTGTCTCTTTTGAAAAGACCCTGATGCTGGGAAAGATTGAAGGCAGGAGGAGAAGGGGATGACAGAGGATGAGATGGTTGGATGGCATCCCCGACTCAATGGACATGAGTTTGAGTAAGCTCCGGGAGCTGGTGATAGACAGGGAGGCCTGGCGTGCTGCAATCCAGCTGCTGCTGCTGCTGCTAAGTCGCTTCAGTCGTGTCCAACTCTGTGCAACCCTGTAGACAGCAGCCCCCCCAGGCTTGCCCGTCCCTGGGATTCTCCAGGCAAAAACACTGAGTGGGTTGCCATTTCCTTCTCCAATGCATGAAAGTGAAAAGTGAAAGTGAAGTCGCTCAGTCATGTCCGACTCTTGGCAACCCTATAGACTGCAGCCTACCAGGCTCCTCCGTCCATGGGATTTCCCAGGCAAGAGTACTGGAGTGGGGTGCCACTGCCTTCTCTGGTGCTGCAGTCCATGGGGTCACAAAGAGACGGACAACTGAGCGACTGAACTGAACTGAATGCTAAAAATCCCTGTACATCCTCAGGAAAATCCAGGATAGGCTGGCTAGTATCACTCCCTTTTCAGAGATGCTGAAGTTAAGTGCTTGCCTGAGGTCTTAGAGCTAACTTTAATTAAAAGAATCTTCACTTGAACCCAAAGGTCTTAATCCACTGAGCATCCCCACCCATTAAAAAAAATAGCCAATACTGACTAAGCCAAGTCCTTCAACAATGACCACAGGCCACGTTTCTTGAGACAAGGTGCCAGACCCTCTTCTAAGTGCTTACACACTCCCTGTGTCACTATTCGCCCCTGAAGAGATGAAGAAATAGAGAGACCCAGAGGTTCAGGGCGTGCTGATCCACGGTTTTCTGATGTACAGGTGCTGAGGCAGCCTGGCTCGGCCCCAGGTGGGCAGCCTTAGTCATCTACCTCTTACATGTTCCATCACTAAATCCAGTGCTTCACAAACTTGAGCCTGCCTGGGAAGTACAGAGGGCCTTGTACAGATTTGAGAAACCCATTCCTAGAGCCTGGGTTCAGCAGGTGTGGGACAGACTCAGCTTCTGCATCTTGGCACACCTGGAGAGGGCATGAAGCCCCACACTCTCTCCCCTCGCCTTGCTCCATGTATTTCTCTCACTGCTCAGGAGTTATAACCTTTTGTAATAAACTGGTGATCTAATGGGGGGAAAGGGCATGATATCTTCTGAATTATCCCCAGATGTTGCCACTCCTCACTGAAATATTTTCTCCTAATGGTTTCAAATAGGAAAAGGAGTACGCCAAGGCTGTATATTGTCACCTTGCTTCTTTAACTTATATGCAGAGTACATCATAAGAAACGCTGGACTGGAAGAAACACAAGCTGGAATCAAGATTGCCAGGAGAAATATCACTAACCTCAGATATGCAGATGACACCACCCTTATGGCAGAAAGTGAAGAGGAGCTAAAAAGCCTCTTGATGAAAGTGAAAGAGGAGAGTGAAAAAGTTGGCTTAAAGCTCAACATTCAGAAAACGAAGATCATGGCATCTGGTCCCATCACTTCATGGGAAATAGATGGGGAAACAGTGGAAACAGTGTCAGACTTTATTTTGGGGGGCTCCAAAATCACTGCAGATGGTGACTGCAGCCATGAAATTAGAAGACGCTTACTCCTTGGAAGAAAAGTTATGACCAACCTAGATAGTATATTCAAAAGCAGAGACATTACTTTGCCGACTAAGGTCTGTCTAGTCAAGGCTATGGTTTTTCCTGTGGTCATGTATGGATTTGAGAGTTGGACTGTGAAGAAGGCTGGGCATTGAAGAATTGATGCTTTTGGACTGTGGTGTTGGAGAAGACTCTTCAGAGTCCCTTAGACTGCAAGGAGATCCAACCAGTCCATTCTGAAGGAGATCAACCCTGGGATTTCTTTGGAAGGAAAGATGGTAAAGCTGAAACTCCAGTACTTTGGCCACCTCATGTGAAGAGTTGACTCACTGGAAAAGACTCTGATGCTGGGAGGGATTGGGGGCAGGAGAAGGGGCTGACAGAGGATGAGATGGCTGGATGGCATCATGGACTTGATGGACGTGAGTCTTAGTGAACTCCGAGAGATGGTGATGAACGGGAGGCCTGGCATGCTGCTATTCATGGGGTCGCAAAGAGTCGACACGACTGAGCAACTGAACTGAACTGAACTGAACTGCACGGGAAATAGTTCTGGAAAGCAACTCTTTTAGCAGAGTAAATCACACTCTCTTCTTTGACAGCCTTGTGCTTCCAAAGCTCTACATCAGCATGTATCATATGGCACTGTCATGGTCTACTTACAGAGCTGGCTTCCCCACAGGACTGTGAATTTCATGCAGGTAATAATTATGTACTGAAGACTTCTCAGCATACCTCCAAAGATGCTGGTTGAATTGATAGTAACCGCAGACAAGCCAGGAGATCCACACTGGTATTTAGATGAAGTTCAAATTAGAGTGAAAGGGTAAATACCCACCTCATCCATAGACAAGGATACAGAGTGGTGGTCATTTTATGTATGACATCTACTGTTAGTTCTTGTGCCATAAAAAACCACTTTGTGGTTAGCTCAGCTCTCTGTGGGTTCAGGATTTCAGCTGGGCTCAAGGGAGTGGTTCCTGTGGACTCACGAGGCTCACCCACTCATCTCTGGTCAGCTACAGGTAGGCAAGGCACCGCTAGCCTAGGAGAGCTTGTGTCTGTGCAGTATGAAACCTCCCCTCCAGCCGGTTAGGCTGGACACGGATAATGGGCAGGGCCCAAGACCATGGAAGGCTATGCTTGCAATAGTTCACCATCACTTCTGCTGCAATCTATTGGCCAAAGCAAATCACAAGGGCAGACAAAACTCAAGAAGTGGGGAAATGACCCCATCTTCGTCATTAGGCATATGGGATCTTAGTCCCCCAACCAGGGATCAAATGCCTACAGTGGAAGCATGGAGTCTTAACCCCTGCACTACTAGGGAAGTCTCTCACTCTTCCTTGAAAACTTACGTCAAGCAAGTGAAGTGAAGTCGCTCAGTCGTGTCTGACTCTTTGCGACCCCATGGACTGTAGCCCACCAGGCTCTTGATCCATGGGATTTTCCAGGCATGAATACTAGAGTGGGTTGCCAGTTCCTTCTCCAGGGGATCTTCCCGACCCAGGGATCGAACCCAGGTCTCCCACATTATAGGCAGATGCTTTACCGTCTGAGCTACCAGGGAAGCCCTACCTCGAGCCAAAGCCTGTGTTAACCAAAGGGAGAGTCTAACCACGTGGAGCAGAGTCCAGTGGTCCTTGCTAAAATCATCCTAGACTAATCTACGCACTGCCAGCTCTCACCCATGAAGGAGTAGCTGACCAACCCACACTGAACCACAGACACATGAGTGAGCTGAGCCAAGACAACAGGTACAATCATAAACTCTTATTTTCAGTTTTGGGGTGGTTTGTTATGTGTCTGTAGCTAATAGGAAACTTACTACCAGCCTGCCATAACATTAATATCTGTGCTGTCCTAAAGTAATTGTTCAGAAGCTGCTGTTTTTAATTTATTATCAACAGTATTTTCTTGAGTCACTCATCGATACACACAATCTCTTTCTTTCTCATCCTTACAATGTCCGTGGCCAGTTTTGCCTTCATGCTTTCTGAAAGGGGAATATATACAGCCTACAGCTTGAGTCAGCTATGTTACCTATTTTTCAGCAGAATCAATGGGCAGAGCAGTTTCCACAGTCAGACAGACCCATGATTAATCCTGGTTCTGACACCAGTTGGGAGTGTTANATATATACAGCCTACAGCTTGAGTCAGCTATGTTACCTATTTTTCAGCAGAATCAATGGGCAGAGCAGTTTCCACAGTCAGACAGACCCATGATTAATCCTGGTTCTGACACCAGTTGGGAGTGTTATCTCTGGGCAAGTTACTTTATCTGTAAGCTGAAGATGATGCAAACCTGGCACCCCCGCATAAAGCTGTCCAGGTTGTGATACTGTACAAATCCAAATGTCACCAACTGTTGTTCTTCAGCACATCATCCTCATGGCGAGATATGGCAGGCCTGTTTTGGGGGTAAATAAGAGATGCTTTGTATTGTGTTGACCAAAATGTTCCTTCAGTTTTAAGTAAAAATAAAAGATATAATCTTCAGTTTCATCAAAAACTTCATTAAACAACATATTCACCATATTGTTCTGCTACCTTCTGCTATTTTTCAGGCAACTTGAATTTACATCTTCCCAGAACTTTTTATCTTTTTGAGCAAAGAATTGTCCCAGGAGCCTTTTTCAGTCTGCCAGTGAATTAATTTTTTTTCCATTAAGAGAATTTTATAAAGACCTAAATAAATGGAAATCCAAAGGGGTGATGTCTGGTGGATATGGCAAATGAATCAGAACTTCCCAGCAGTTCCCTTCTAATGGTTTTTGTCNTTTACATCTTCCCAGAACTTTTTATCTTTTTGAGCAAAGAATTGTCCCAGGAGCCTTTTTCAGTCTGCCAGTGAATTAATATTTTTTCCATTAAGAGAATTTTATAAAGACCTAAATAAATGGAAATCCAAAGGGGTGATATCTGGTGGATATGGCAAATGAATCAGAACTTCCCAGCAGTTCCCTTCTAATGGTTTTTGCCTGGTTATCAGAGAGATATGCAATCTTGCATCATCCTGATGGAAGATTATGTGTGTTCAGTTGACTAATTCTGGACACTTTTGAGTGCTGCTTTCAGTTGGTCTAACTGGGAGCAGCACTTGTTGAAATTAATCACTTGATTTTCTACAAGGAGCTTATGATAGAGGTCTCCCTTCCAATCCCACTACAGACACAACATCACCTTCTTTGGATGAAGACGGGCTTTTGCTGTGCTTGGCAGTGGTTGATCTCACTTGCCCCATGATCTCCTCCATTCCACGTTACTGTACATGTCCACTTTTTATCATCTATCATAACTTGTCTTAAAAAAACAACATTTGTGTTACATATAAGTAGAAAATTACATGTGGAAATAGAGTCAAGAAGGTTTTTTCCACTTATGTGGAACCCAAACATCAAAATGATGTACATAACCAAGATGGTGCAAATGATTTTTAGCACTTGATTTGGATATTTTGAGTGTGCCAGCTATCGCTCACGTGGTTCTCAATCAGTGTCTTGATTTGATCACTACCAAATTCAACTTGTGTATCTGACCACAGAGCATGCATGGTACAGTGAGAAATTTCCAGCGTGAAACTTTACAAACCACCTTTGACAGGATCCGTCACAGTACCTTCTTAATACACTGCATAAACTTCTTACTGCATTTCAGTTGTGTGTTTTTTTTTTTTTTACCTTTCTTGAAATAATAAAGCATAATAAGCCCGAATTCTTTCTTTTTTTCTTCCATCTTTAATATTAAAATGGCTATATAAAAATCCACCAATTTGGGTAAGTTTTTGTTTGTTTTTAAGTGCACATGGATAGGACAGCTTTCACAATGACAATTTCATAAAACTGTTTCAAATGAAGTTAAAGACCACTAAGTGCTGCCAGAGCCAGCTCACAGGGAAAGCAAACGAACGTTTTGGCCAACTCAGTACACAGCAGGCATTTACAAGCTTCACTTTCTTTCTTTCTGTTTCCCAACATCCAGACATACTAATAGTACTCAGTGAACTAGCTCCTGAGCCAGATCGGGCCCGTTTTGTGTTTTATGAACAAAATGTTATTTGAACACAGCCATACCCATGTTTATACTTACTTCTGCTTTATATATAGTGACAGAGATGAGTAGTTACATCCCCACACACAGCCTGACAAAGCCTAAAATACTTATGATCTGGCTGACCTGTTAGAGAAAAAGCTTACTGATCCCAGCAATAAACTGCTATACCTCAAGTTTTTGTTGTACATAAAAAGCACCTGGAAGTCTTATTTAAAACACGGATTATTTGGGTCCTGCCAGCCTGAGACTCTGAATCAGTGCGTCTGGGTGAGACTTGAGAAGCCGCATTTCTAACAAGCATCCAAGTGATATTGATGTTGCCAGCGTGGGAACCACGCTTTAAGTGGCACTACACTAACCATCTGCAGTAACTTAATTGTGCTAAATCCCTAGTTTTTAAATGGTGAGGTATTAGCACACTGAAAACCCAGACAAACAGAAGCCACTTTGTGAAAAAGCTCAAAAAGCAGAAGGAATGGAGCAATTAACAAACTGTAAGCCATTTTAAGTACAAGATTCTTTATGGCTAATTCATGTTTATTCACAGAAGGAAAAAGTTAATCTAGGCCAGCGACAGTAACCACCAGCCAAAGTCGGAAGTCACAACACAAAGACAAAATAAGAATGTAAAGCAGGCTCTAATTATTATCCTGCGCACAAAATGAAAACGCCATCTCAAGGTTTTCTTAAATTAGAAGGTTTGGCTCCTCCTAATTGTGCCATTTGTCCAATTCTCTCTAAAATATCTAATAATGGTGCATTAAGTGATAACCACATACTCCGTGGCTCAAAATAATTTATATTTTTCCCCACTAATAACAGACTGCAGATGCTTGTCTGGCAGTCCTCAAGATTTCAGACTGATTACTAATGAAGCGACTTACTTAAGATACACCAGGTCAGATCTGTTGTGATCCAATGAATGATATTTGAAAACCCTCCTATAATGAGCCTTTATAAATTATTATAATTAAGCTGGTTGTTATTAGCCTGCCCTTCCTTGATCCCTAGTTTAATTTCCTTTGATGATTTCTTTCTTCTATCCATCTCTCTACTTCAGTGCTTAAAATTTTAAAGATAGCAAATTATTTTCTTTTAAAATTGCATATGTACATTCATTTTACCTTGATCATTTAGATCATACCACTGTATTAGTAGGAAAATGACTCAGTACTATTTTGAGTCCATTTTAAATACGGAATAAACTTCAAAGAGCAAGAGGCTCTAAAAAGGGGCTGTGGGAGAGTTTACAGTCACTTCTGTGTCCAGCCCAAAGGCATAAAGTTAAAAGTAAATGCTAGTTTCTGTGATGTGAGCCCTTAGAGAGGAGACTTGAAACCAAAATACCACAACCCCATGTGCAGATGCAAAGATTTATTAAACATGCACCCACACACTCTAACGGAATTGTCCTTACATCTCTTAATGTCTTCCTGAAATAAATCCTCAAGCCAACTACAGTATTAGAAAAAATAAGTGCTTTGGATGGAGAAAAATCTGGTGTGTGTCCTGGTTCTACCCCTACTTTCTTCCTCCTCCTTCTCTTCCCTCTTTCTTTCTTTAGCTGCAGTCCCTTGACTAACTTTCCTAATGTATTAGCTCTTTCATTTAAAAAATAGATTGAAAATTCCTGCGTTATGAACTTCACAAGTTCCAGTTTGACTGAGTTCAGTTCAGCTGCTCAGTCATCTCCAGCTCTTTGCAACCCCATACAGTGCAGCATGCCAGGCCTCCCTGTCCGTCACCAACTCCCAGAGTTTACACAAATTCATGTCCATTGAGTCAGTGATGCCATCCGATCATGTCATACTCAGTCATCCCCTTCTCCCACCTTCAATCTTTCCCAGCATCAGGGTCTTTTCAAATGACTCAGCTCTTCACATCAAGTGGCCAAAGTACTGGAGTTTCGGCTTCAACATCAGTCCTTCCAGTGAATGCTCAGGGATGATCTCCTTTAGGATGGGCTGATTGGATCTCCTTGTAGTCCAAGAGACTCTCAATAGTCTTCTCCAACACCACAGCTCAAAAGCATCAATTCTTTGGTACTCAGCTTTCTTTATAATCCAACTCTCACATCTATACATGACTACAGGAAAAATCATAGCCTTGACTAGACAGACCTTTGTTGGCAAAGTCTCTGCTTTTGAATATACTGTTTAGGTTGGTCACAGATAGGAACAAGCATCTTCTAATTTCATGGCTGCAGTCACCATCTGCAGTTATTTTGGAGCCCTCCAAAATAAAGGAGGTCACCATTAACCCCACCATAGAGCTGCCATAACTTACACAGTCTGGGAAATAGACTCTTGGAGGGCACAACAGAACCCTGTGCACCAGGACCCAGGAGAAAGGAGCAGTGAGCCCACAGGAGACTGTCCTGGACTTGCCTGTGGGTGTCCAGAAATCTCTGGCAGAGGTGTGGGTCGATGGTGGCCTGCTGCAGGGTTAGGGGCACTGAGTATAGTAGTATATGCATGGGACCTTTTGAGGGAGGTCACCATTATCTTCATTATTTCCAACATAGTTTCACTCCACTTCAGTCCCTCAGTCGTGTCCGACTCTCTGTGACCCCATGAATTGCAGCACGCCAGGCCTCCCTGTCCATCACCAACTCCTGAATTCACCCAAANAGAGATATCTAACTCTTGAGAAATTCTGGTGGAAAGGGAAGAACAAAGTGACAAGGATCAGTTTCTGGATCTCCAAGAAGCTTCAGTGAAGATTCGATAAAAGACTTGTTAAAAGAGTAAACAGCTCCCTCCAGCAAGGGTGGAAGTTAAGCTGTAGACTTCACCTATGTGATACCTTGCCCCGGAGGATGCATGCCTTCTAGATGGCCGGGCCTCAGCACATATTCCGATCTGGCCAGTACAACGCCTGGGGAAGCTAGCACTAATGGTTTCAGGAATGGGACACCCACAAAACCAATAGAATTTGCAGGCTGAAAGAGCTTAATCCATTCGTGCTCTCAGGGGCCACTCCTTGAAATTATCACGGAGACTTCAGCACATCCCCAGCTTCTTCCTACCACTCTTAGCAAGCAGTTGGGATGTAAGTAAGCCCGGGGCGCGGTTCGCTCGGTGGCGGCTGAGTAGCTGCAGAGCCACGCGGCGAGAGGACTACGACTCCCAGCATGCCCCGCGCCACACAGCTTCCCACTTCCCAGAAGGCAGCGGGAGGCGCGTTCCCGACAGGCCTCGCGGAGGCCGTCAACCGCCGGATTTGAATCGCGGCACCGCTCGGCGGCGGCGGGATGGGTGCCCAGTCGTTGCCCCCGGCTTGGCAGCTCTACCTCAAGGACCACCGCGTCTCCACGTTTAAGAACTGGCCCTTCTTAGAGGGCTGCGCCTGCACGCCGGAGCGGGTAAGACCTCCCGGAATCCCCAGGACCTCCTCGCCCCAAGAGTCCCGCCCCCGTCCTGAGGCGACCGGTCCCGCGGACTCCAACCCTTCCGTGGGCTTCTAGGCTCTGAGTGACCGCTCTCTCGGGCTCCGGCCTTTCTGTGGACTTCCGGGCCCGGGGCGACCTCTCCCTCGGGCCCCAACCCTACTGTGGGCTTCCAGGCCCGGGACAACCCTCTCCCGCGGGCTCCGGCCCCTCTGGGAGCTCCCTCCTCCGCGCTGGGGCCTGAGCTGAGCTCTCCCTTGCAGATGGCCGCGGCAGGCTTCATCCACTGTCCCACTGAGAACGAGCCCGACTTGGCTCAGTGTTTCTTCTGCTTCAAGGAGTTGGAAGGCTGGGAACCAGATGACGACCCTATGTAAGTACCGCAGGCCGGCCTCACGGGCTTCCTGCGTGCCCCAGTTCCATTGGGACCTTTTGTTTTGTGTTGGGCGCCTCCAGAAAAAAAACAGCAAACAAAAACCCTGAATTTTGAAGGATTAGTGAAAGAGCTTCAGCTTTCCAACCTCCTTTGTGCCCTAAACAGCTATTGTAATGGATGAGTCTGCTGCTGGCACCTTGGTGAAGCTTTCAACCTAATCCAATCCGATTTGGCGGAATATCCTTCTGGATGTTAAAGAAAGGCATTTTCCTGTGGGTTCTTGATACCTTTTAAGTTAGAATGCTGGAGCAGATCCTGCTGTGACCTAGAGCTGTCCAGGTGCCTTTCCTGTTTTACAGTTTTGAAAGCTGAAGCTTTATTATCTGGACTATCATTCATACAGCAGAAAAACCACACCTTGAAGTAGTGCACTCATGTTGTTTTGGATTTTGTTCTTCGTGTCTAGTTTGTGTGTGTGTGTGCCTGCGTGCGTGCGTATATTCGTACAGACAGCAGCTGTCTTCCTGTAATGTAATACCCGATCTTTCCCCTCCTGTTTTTTTCCCCTGTCAGAATCACTAGCTTCCACAACTTGAATTTTTTTTCTCCTAGAGAATCTCTGGAGTTGTTTGCTTTCTTGGCAGGAAGAGTATTACTGTTTTTTCATAACATGTTTGCTCTTGTGACCCGTATTGACTGGGACAGCATGGTGATCATACCAGGGATCAGTGGAGAAATACTGGTTGTATTTTTGGGAGTGAATTGGCTGTCCTCTTGGAATTTGTGTGGCTGTGGTTTCTTCCAGATGTTCTGGGTTGTTGTTGTTGTGGTTTTTTATTTGTTCTTTTTGGCCTCATCAAGTAGCCTGTGGGATCTTAAGTTCCCTAACGAGGAATTGAACTTGGCCCTCAGCAATGAAAGTGCAGAGTCCTACCCACTGGACCACCAGGAAGACCTCAGACTGTTATGGTTCTACTGCAGTCTGCTATGCAGGGATAATTTCCACTGGAGAGAATGATAGTACAGGCCCAAGAATTCACTGGAGAAACCAGGCCAGTAGTGCCCTTTCTCTGAACCAGTCAGTTCAGTTCAGTTGCTCAGTCGTGTCCAACTCTTTGCAACGCCATGAATCGTAGCACGCCAGGCCTCCCTGTCCATCACCATCTCCCAGAGATCACTCAGACTCACGTTCGTCGAGTCCATGATGCCATCCAGCCATCTCATCCTCTGTTGTCCCCTTCTCCTCCTGCCCCCAGTCCCTCCCAGCATCAGAGTCTTTTCCAATGAGTCAACTCTTCACATGAGGTGGCCAAAGTACTGGAGTTTCAGCTTTAGCATCATTCCTTCCAAAGAAATCCCAGGGCTGATCTCCTTTAGAATGGACTGGTTGGATCTCCTTGCAGTCCAAGGGACTCTCAAGAGTCTTCTCCAACACCACAGTTCAAAAGCATCAATTCTTCGGCACTCAGCCTTCTTCACAGTCCAA
>SJYW01017284.1:455329-486564 GCA_006410735.1 Raphicerus campestris
ATTTTGCTCTCTTACCTGGGCCCAGTTATGCAACTACGTTAGTCTGTAAGTTAATAAGGGCTGGGAAGTCCACGATCGTCTCTCTCCTGTATCAGGGGCCCATTACTCGCGGTGAGCTGGGGCACCGTGACTCTCCCCTTGGTAGCCTGTCTCTCCACTCGATGGCCCCATCCCTCGTGGCCTCTGTGTGGCCTTTCTCTCCAGTGGGACCTGGACATCCTTTCTACATAGTGATTGGGCTCCAAGTGGGAAAATGTGGATGCTGCCAACCCCCTTCTGAGGCTTGAGTTCAGAATCCCCAGGAAGTTGTTTCCCCTACATTTCTGTTGGCCAACACACATCTCACGTCTAGCTCAAATCAAGACATGGGGAAGTAGATTCCCACTGTTTATGGGAAAAGCTTCAAAGTCACAATGAGCAGAGGCACACGAAGGCATGATTCCTTGGGGCCATTTTTCATATTCTGCCACATCACCTATGAATGCCCCCACATAGCATCCTCTGCTTGTCACCCTACAGGTAGATGCAGGTTCTCAGGGAGCCTTATGAACCCTGTAACAAAAAGACAGGTCTCTGTTAGAGAGCTTCCCAACCCCAGATCCTGTTCTCTGGGAACCAGATATGTATAAGCAAGAAATCAACATGGGTTATGTTAATCCACTAATATTACAGGATTTATTAAAGTGGCTAATCTTACCCTAAAAGTAGAACCTGAAGCTCAATTCACAGCTTGAAGTTTTTCAGACCATACCAGTTATAGAAATTGGATTGCAAACCTGGGAGAGGAGAATCCTGTGACTCGAGTCTCTCAGAGGGTGTTTTGCCCTTTCCACTGAATGCCACGGTCTGAGATGATCTGCTTGCCTTACTGATCCATGTGGTGTGAAGCTTGGGAGGGTTTGGAAAAGGTAGACAATGAGGACAATTTACTTCTCCATTTATCTTTACTCTGAGGACTTCCTTTTATGTGGGTGAGTGCTGGCCTTGTCTCCTGATCCCAGCCTACTCTACCCTCAATTCAGGCTGTGGAAGCCACCAGCTCTCAAGTTCCCTTCAACGTGCAAATGCCCTCAGCCTGAAGCTGGCCTTGACTCTGCAGGCCTGTCTGGATTGCTGTTCCCAATCTGTGTCTGGCCTCTGAGAATTCCACACTTTCTTACCCACTCATGTTTGCATTTAAAAATAGGTTATTTATATTTTATTTAGCATTTTAAGTTGTTTTCACTTAGAGGGTCAATCTGGTTCTGTAAATTGTAATACTGCCAGAAAAATAATCAGACATTTGTTTACAGAGGCATTTAAAATCTATGATAAATTTAAGTGTTTCTCATGACTTCTACAGATGAACTCATCTCATTCTGCTTATATGAATTTCCTATTCATATCCCCTGATTTCTTTTTAAATTGGACAATAGTACCAAATGTACTCCAAGAAATGTCTTGGTGGTATTTCTACTCGCTTTGATCTCTGATGGCTAGTTTACATCCCAGAACCACTAGTCACATCAAAAGCAATACCACCAACTCTCCCTGCAAACAGAAACTTACTGAACAAGTTCATTCTTGCCTTCAAGCCCTGCTTTTCATAGTTAAGTAATGTTTGTTCCAGTACACCAAGTTCTGTCCTATTTCCTGGGCAGTCTGTCATGAATTTTAAGTTTATCCATGCTTCCTTCAATTTCGCATTCTCAGGATTAAATCTATGTCTCAGTCTGAGATCTCCCAGAAGCAGATTCTGAGACAATGATTCAAAGACAAGTATTTATTTGGGAGGTGATCCCAGAAGGCTGGATCATTCATCAAAACAAACTCTGTTTGCACTATAAAAAGAGAAATATTAATGTTCTATGAGTCAGATTCAGTAAGAAAAGAGGATTAAATGAATAGCACCCTGTTCTATATTCACCTAAAATAACCAAAATGATTATGATGATTAACACTATTTTCCATGAACTTTTCACTAAGTTTAATTCATCTGAACCTCAAAAAATCCAATGTGATAGGGTACATCTTATATTTCCATTTTACAGAAAGATAAATTAAGGCAGGCATGGATTACTTATTTGCCTAATATCACAGTGTAGTAACGAGTGGGAACCAAGTGTGAACCCAGGCACTCTGAAGAGGTCCGCACTCTCAAATACTAAGCTATGTATTACCTCTCAAGTTTACTCTAAGAAATGGATGTCCACTGTAGAAAACTGGGAAGTACAGAAAATCAGAAAGGAAGGAATAAAATTTGATACTTATTTCAGTCAAACTGAGAAGGGAATGGAGACGGGAATGGCAAACCACTTCAGTATTCTTGCCTTGAAAATCCCATGAACAGTATGAAAAAGCAAAAAGATAGGACACTGAAAGATGAACTCCCCAGGTTGGTAGGTGCCCAAAATGCTACTGGAGATCAATGGAAAAATAACTCCAGAAAGAACGAAGAGATGGAGCCAAAGCAAAAACAACACCCAGTTGTGAATATAACTGGTGATGGCAGCAAGGTCTGATGCTATAAAGAGCAATATTGCATAGGAACCTGGAATGTCAGGTCCATGAATCAAGGCAAACTGGAAGTGGTCAAACAGGCGATGGCAAGAGTGAACGTCAATATTTTAGGAATCAGCTAACTAAAATGGACTGGAATGGGTGAATTTAACTCAGATGACCATTATACCTGCTACTGTGGGCAAAATCCCTTAGAAAAAATGGAGTAGGCCTCATAGTCAACAGAAGAGTCCAAAAAGGCATACTTGGATATAATCTCAAAAACGACAGAATGATCTCTGTTCGTTTCCAAGGCAAACCATTTAACATGACGGTAATTCAAATCTATGCCTCAGCCAGTAATGTTGAAGAAGCTGAAGTTGAACGGTTCTATAAAGACCTACAAGACCTTTTAGAATTTAAAATCCCAAAAGATGTCCTTTTCATTACAGGGGACTGGAATGCAAAAGTAGGAAGTCAAGAAACACCTGGAGTAACAGGCAAATTTGGCCTTGGAATACAGAATGTAGCAGAGCAGAGGGAGAGTTATGCAAAGAAAATGCACTGGTCATAGCAAACACCCTCTTCCAACAACACAAGAGAAGACTCTACACATGGACATCACCAGATGGTCAACACTGAAATCAGAGTGGTTATTTTCTTTGCAGCCAAAGATGGAGAGGCTCTATACAGTGAGCAAAAACAAGACTGGGAGCTGACTGTCCTTATTATCAAATTCAGACCTAAACTGAAGAAAGTAAGGAAAACCACTAGACCATTCCGGTATGACCTAAATCAAATCCCTTCAATTATACAGTGGAAGTGAGAAATAGATTTAACAAACTAGATCTGATAGAGTGCCTGATGAACTATGGATGGAGGTTCATGACACTGTACAGGAGACAGGGATCAAGACCATTTCCAAGAAAAAGAAATGCAAAGTAGCAAAATGGCTGTCTGAGGAGGCCTTGCAAATAGCTGTGAGAAGAAGAGAAGCGAAAAGCAAAGGAGAAAAGGAAAGATATACCCATTTGAATGTAGAGTTCAAAAGAATAGGAAGGAGAGATTGANGAGACAGGGATCAAGACCATTTCCAAGAAAAAGAAATGCAAAGTAGCAAAATGGCTGTCTGAGGAGGCCTTGCAAATAGCTGTGAGAAGAAGAGAAGCGAAAAGCAAAGGAGAAAAGGAAAGATATACCCATTTGAATGTAGAGTTCAAAAGAATAGGAAGGAGAGATTGAAAAAAAAAAGCCTTCCTTAGTGATGAGTGCAAAGAAATAGAAGAAAACAATAGAAT
This sequence comes from Raphicerus campestris, assembly GCA_006410735.1. Classification (NCBI taxonomy): domain Eukaryota; kingdom Metazoa; phylum Chordata; class Mammalia; order Artiodactyla; family Bovidae; genus Raphicerus; species Raphicerus campestris. The sequence goes on from SJYW01017284.1 coordinate 459,106, forward strand.
GGGAAAAATTATAGAGTTTTCTTCAAGAAAATTAGAGATACCAAGGGAATATTTCATGCAAAGATGGGCACAAAAAAGGACAGAAATGGTATGGACCTAACAGAAGCAGAAGATATTAATGACAGGTGGCAAGAATACACAGAAGAACTATTAAAAAAAAAAAGATCCTCATGACCCAGATAACCATGATAGTATGATCACTCACCTAGAGCCTGACATCCTGGAATGTTAAGTCAAGTGGGCCTTAGGAAGCATCACCATGAACAAAGCTAGTGGAGGTGATGGAATTCCAGTTGAGCTATTTCAAATCCTGAAAGATGATGCTGTGAAAGTGCTGCACTCAATATGCCAGCAAATTTGGAAAACTCAGCAGTGGCCACAGGACTGGAAAAGGTGTTGTCACTCCAACCCCTAAGAAAGGCAATATCAAAGAATGCTCAAAGTACCACACAATTGCACTCATCTCACATGCTAGTACAGTGATGCTCAAAATTCAAGCCAGGATTCAACAATATGTGAACCATGAACTTCCAGATGTTCAAGCTGGTTTTAGAAAAGGCAGAGGAATCAAAGATCAAAATGCCAACATCCGTTGGATCATTGAAAAAGCAAGAGAGTTCCAGAAAAACATCTACTTCTGCTTTATTGACTATGCCAAAGCCTTTGACTGTGTGGATCACCATAAACTGTGGAAAATTCTGAAAGAGATGGAAATACCAGATAACCTGACCTGCCTGTTGAGAAATCTGTATACAGGTCAAGAAGCAACAGTTAGAACTGGACATGGAACAACAGACTGGTTCTAAATTGGGAAAGGAGTATGTCAAGGGTATATATTGTCACCCTGCTTATTTAACTTATATTCAGAGTACATCATGAGAAAAGCTGGGCTGGATGACGCACAAGCTGAAATCAAGATTGCTAGAAGAAATATCAATAACCTCAGGTATGCAGATGACACCACCCTTACAGCAGAAAGCGAAGAAGAACTAAAGAGCTTCTTGATGAAAGTGAAAGAGGAGAGTGAAAAAGTTCACTTAAAGCTCAACATTCAAAAAACTAAGATCATGGCATCTGGTCCCATTACTTCATGGCAAATAGATGGGGAAACAAGGGAAACAGTGTCAGACTTTATTTTGGGGGGTCTCCAAAATCACTGCTCAAAGAAGAAAACAAAGAAGGAAACTTTGAGGATAATTTGTCAACGTTTCGGAAAGTTAAGGGCTTCCCAAGCGGCTCAGTGGCAAAGAATCTGCCCACCAGGGCAGGAGCCGAGGCACACGTGCACTCGACCCCTGGGTCGCGCAGATACCCTGGAGGAGGGAACGGCAACCCATGTGGAATTCTTGCCTGGAAAATTCCATGGACACAGAAGCCTGGCTGGCTCCAGCCCATGGGGTCGCAAAGAGTTGGACACGACTGAGCACACAGTGACAAAGGAAAGTTAAAGATGCTATTATCTTATGACCCAGCAGCTTCATTCTTTAGAATGAAGACATCATTACCCTGGAGAAATCATTATTCCCATGCTTCAGGAGATTTGTACAAGAATGCTTATGACACTGCCAATACAAAACAAACAGAAAAACACCAGTTTCCAAAATCAGTATACTTAGTAAGTTGTGTTATTCAATTGAACAGCTAAATGTACTGATCTAGATGACTCTCAAAAACACAATATTAAGCCCCAAAAAGCAAGTCACAGAAAAATACATGCAGTTTGAGTCCCTTGATATAAAGTTAAAAACATGCTATATGAAAACACCATATAAGCATACAAAGTAAAAGAAACAACAGAAGAATGATACAACACATCATTCAAACTCGTTACCTCTGAGGGAAATGGGAGGTATGGGATTAGCATGGGGAATGGGGCACTTCAATTCCAATGGAAATGTCCCATCTCTCAAAGTGTGCCAGTGGTACTAGGGTTTTGTTGCATTATTACTCTTTATATCCTCATATGCTTTATACCATATTTATTGTATATACTCAATTTTTTATTAAAAAAACAGCAATCAGTGCTAAAGTTATCACTAGTAGTAGAGAATTACAATGTATAACTTTTAAGTGACCACAGAAAGAAAAACAGGAGCAGAGTTTTGATCATGTAGCACAGAGATGGAAGAAGAAAATAAAGAAATCCCCCTCAAAACTTGGAAATCCTAAAGTCAAAATAGAAGGTTGTACAAATAAAATTAGCCAAAACAATTATAAAAATGTATAAAAAATCATTAAATTGTTTGTTATATGGCAAATGATTCTCAGACTCTCTTCAAAATAAAATTTAACTATATGGAGAAGTACATTCCAGGAAAATACAAACAGAACAAAAGAAGAATAACAACATTATAGCTATTATAATATATATAATATAGAATAGCAAGTACTATCCAAAATTAAGCTTTTGACACAGGAAGTTTTAATTTGGGCAAAAGGATTCATGTAATTTTCTAAAATTATAAAAACTTCATTGAAAGATTAGAATCAGCAATCAGCCAATTAATAATCTCACAGTGTACAGCTGCTCCTTATTGTCCACAGAGTCCATATTTGTGAATTTGCCTCCTTGAAAAAATGTATTTATAAACCCTAGATCTATACTTGAGGCACTTTTGCCATCATTCACAAATGTGTACAGTTCAGTTCAGTCAGTCGCTCAGTCGTGTCTGACTCTTTGCGACCCCATGAATTGCAGCACGCCAGGCCTCCCTGTCCATCACCAACTCCTGGAGTTCACTCAAACTCGCGTTCATCGAGTCAGTGACGCCATCCAGCCATCTCATCCTTGGTCGTTCCCTTCTCCTCCTGCCCCCAATCCCTCCCAGCATCAAAGTCTTTTCCAATGAGTCAACATTTCGCATGAGGTGGCCAAAGTACTGGAGTTTCAGCTTTAGCATCATTCCTGCCAAAGAAATCCCAGGACTGATCTTCAGAACGAACTGGTTGGATCTCCTTGCAGTCCAAGGGACTCTCAAGAGTCTTCTCCAACACCACAGTTCAAATGGATTAATTCTTCAGCACTTAGCCTTCTTCACAGTCCAACTCTCACATCCATACATGACCACTGGATACAGAGTGGCATAAAAACTGGGTCTCCCAACGTGCAATTATCTGCTCAAGTCAGGTCGGGTTCTACTCTGCTTTCCTGTATCAGCTCTCAGACTATACACCAGTGTCCTTTTCATGGTCTATATACTGCTATGTTTTTCACATTTCCATGCTTTTGTTGGTGATGTCACTGTTTAAAATGGCTCTAAGCAAAAATCTCAACTGCCAGTAACGTCTCTAAGCACAAGCAGGCTGAATGCGCCTTATGGACGTAATAGGTGGTATTAGATGCACTTCTCTTGCCTGGAAAGTCCCATGGATGGAGGAGCCTGGTGGGCTGCGGTCCATGGGGTCGCTAAGAGTCGGACACGACTGAGCAACTTCACTTTCACTTTTCACTTGCATGCACTGGAGAAGGAAATGGCAACCCACTCCAGTGTTCTTGCCTGGGGAATCTCAGGGACGGGGGAGCCTGGTGGGCTGCCGTCTATGGGGTCGCACAGAGTCGGACACGACTGAAGCAACTTAGCAGCAGCACCAGCAGCAGATGCACTTCATTCAAGCATAAGTTATGATGCTGTTGGCCATGAGTTTAATGTTAATGAACCAAAATGCATATTAAATAAGATGTCTTTAAACAGAAACATATATAAAATATATATTGATCAGCAGAAAAAAATGTGATCAGAGGCTTGCAGGAAACTGATTTAAAATTTCCCCTGAGAACAATGACGTATTTGTTAATTCAGTCTTCCAGGGACTTTTAAAATGCAAGTAATACAAATAACAAGAATCAAACATACAAAACAAAAAGTCATAATCACCTAGCATGAAGATTTAACAGAAAGCTGAGAAGTCAACAAGTCATATAGATTAAATCTATTTAAAACATAGAGAATCTAACAATAAAGTAAAATAAACTTATTTTGGTATCTAGTTGTCCTCTCTGCCCAGAGTCCTAAATGACATATGTAAAGATGAATTTTCCAACACTCCAGATCCCTAGACCTTATGCCTTCACCACCAATGTGTTCTCGAGTCCAACTAAGTCACCACCTCATGCCACTTCCTAGATAATACCATCGCCAAAAACGGCACTGTCTCTAAAATCTTCAGTCCAAACACCCAACTCTGTCCACCACATTTGCTCTACCTACTTCGCTAAGTCACAAACCCTGAGAGACAAAGTTCTTCAGTTCTTCGGAGATTGCTGAAATACTGTCCCCGTAATTTTCTGACTGCATATTTCTTTCTCCTTTATCTGTCTAATCCCAAGAGCATGACCTTTCACTGTAATTATTCCCTTGCAAGCACCCCCAGTTTCCTGTTTCTCTTCCATACTCTCTCCAGGGAAAGCTCTCCCCACAAACCTTTACCCGGCCAGAAGGCTATGATCCCCTACTCCTCTGCCTGAGTATAAGTTCCTCTGGAGACCTTTCCTGATCACACCAGTGCAAACGACCGCAGCCTGCTATCTCTGCCTCAACTCTCTTCCTTGCTTTTTTCATAGAACTCACGGCATCTTACAAACATGTTATTTGCTATGTACCCCTCACTGTCTCTTGCACTAGAATGTAAGTTCCATCAAGACAAGGCTATTATCTTGTTCTCCCTACATTCCCAGTACCTACCATCATTTCTTATACATGTTAGAAATTCAACAAGGAACGGTCATACTGAGGAATGGTTATCAAATATTCTGAGCCTAGAAAATATATACATTATTGCCAAGCGTCTGTCTGTGGAATGATTACAATTTGATAACATGTAAGAACATAAACATATATAAGCATCTGAGTGCAGACTTCTAAAGAATAGCAAGGAGAGATAAGAAAGCCTTCCTCAGTGATCAATGCAAAAAAAAATACAGGAAAACAATACAATGGGTAAGACTAGAGATCTCTTCAATGAAATTAGAGACACCAAGGGAACATTTCAGGCAAAAATGGGCTCAATAACGGACAGAAATGGTATGGACCTAACAGAAGCATAAGATATTAAGAAGAGGTGGCAAGAATACACAGAACTATACAAAAAAGATCTTCATGTCCCTGATAACCAGGACTCAAGTGGGCCTTCAGAAGCAACACTATGAACAAAACTAGTGGAGGTGATGGAATTCCAGTTGAGCTATTTCAAATCCTAAAAGATGATGGTGTGAAAGTGCTACACTTTATACACCACCAAATTTGAAAAACTCAGCAGTGGTCACAGGATTGGAAAAGGTCAATTGTCATTCCAATCCCTAAGAAAGGCAATGTCAAAGAATGCTCAAACTACCGCACAATCATACTCATCTCACATGCTAGTAAAGTAATGCTTAAAATTCTCCAAACTAAGCAACCACAGTATGTGAACCATGAACTTTCAGATGTTTTCAAGCTGGTTTTAGAAAAGGCAGAGGAACCAGAGATCAAATTGCCAAATCCATTGGCTCATTGAGAAAGCAAGAGAGTTCCAGAAAAACATCTACTTCTGCTTTATTGACTACACTAAAGGCTTTGACTGTGTGGATCACAACAAACTGGAGGAAATTCTGAAAGAGATGGGATTTACCAGAACACCTTATCTGCCTCCTGAGAAATCTGTATGAAGGTCAAGAAGCAACCATTAGAACTGGACATGGAACAATAGACTGATGTCAAATCGGGAAAGGAATATGTCAAGGCTGTATATTGTCACCCAGCTCATTTAACTTATATGCAGAGTACATCATATGAAATGCCAGGCTGGATGAAACACAAGCTGGAATCAAGATTTCCAGGAGAAATATCAATAACCTCAGATATGCAGATGATACCACCTTTGTGGCAGAAAGCAAAGAAGAACTAAAGAGCTTCTTGTTGAAAGTGAAAGAAGAGAGTGATAAAGTTGGCGTAAAACTCAACATGCAGAAAACTAAGATCATGGTATCTGGTCCCATCACTTCATGTGAAATAGATGGGGAAACAGTGGAAATAGTGACAGCCTTTATTTTGGGGGGCTCCAATATCACTGCAGATGGTGACTGCAGCCAGGAAATTAAAAGATGCTTGCTCCTTGGAAGAAAAGCTATGACCAACCTAGACAGTATATTAAAAAGCAGAGACTTTTTACTTTGCCAACAAAGGTCTGTCTAATGAAAGCTATGGTTTTTCCAGTAGTATGGATGGATGTGAGAGTTGGAGTATAAAGAAAGCTGAGTGCCAAAGAAGTGATGCTTTTGAACTGTGGTTTTGGAGAACGCTCTTGAGAGTCCCTTGGACAGAAAGGAGATCAAAGTAGTCAATCCTAAAGCAAATCAGTCTTGAATATTCATTGGAAGGACTGATGCTGAAGCTGAAACTCCAACACTTTGGCCACCTGATGTGAAGAACTGACTCATTAGAAAAGGCTCTGATGCTGGGCAAGACAGAAGGCAGGAAGAGAAGGGCATGACAGAGGGTGAGATGGTTGGATGGCATCACCGATTCGATGGCCATCAGTTTCAGCAAGCTCCGGGATTGGTGATGGATAGGGAAGCCTGGTGTGCTGCAGTCTATAGGATAGCAAAGAGTCGGACACAACTGAGTGACTAAACTGAACTGAAGGATGTAAATATAGCTTCCCAGGTGGCTCAGCAGTAAAGAATCCACATGCCAATTGAGACATAAGAGACACAAGAGATGCGGATTTGATCCCTTTGTCAGGAATATCCCCTGGAGAAGGAAATGGTAACCCACTCCACTATTCTTGCCTGGAAAACCCCATGGACAGAGGAGCCTGGCGAGTGACAGTCCATAGGGTTGCAAAGAGTCTAACACCACTGAGTACACAGCACAAAACCAGAACATATACATAACTGTAATTAATTTGGTAATAGGATAAATTATATCACCCACATTCTTTCACCATAATGTAATAAAGCCAAATATCTAATAATTGACTCTAAGCCATTGGAATAAAAATTGATTCTAACCCACTGAAAATCTAAAAGTTCTATTTCAATAACTCTTGGGAAAAAAAGGAGAAAATGGAAGGTTATAATTAAATTATAAAAATTTTACAAATTGAAGAATAGTATATCTTAATATCAACTTCATACATCCACAGTTATCTTTAGAAAAATGTACAGTAATAAATGCTTTTTATTATTAAGCAGGAAAAGAATAAATATATAAAATATGTATTCATGGATAGCTGAGAAAAAAAAATCATTGAAATGAACAAACATAAATGAGGGTTAAATTAACCAAATAGAAAACAATATATTGGGGATGAAAAATAATAATATTATTTGAATATATCAATAAAATAGATAAACTTTTCTCACGTGCACTCAACAAAAATGAGATAAAGCATAAACAAGTGGAGATAAAATCGGGAACAAATGCACAGAGACAAAAAGAAATTTGAGTCTTCTTTTAGCTAAACCTTCCTTTTTGCTTCCGTAGATCTCTGCCTGAACCAGGCATGGCTGGGGAGAGAGAGCTGCTTAACAGTGTACACAGTGGCTTCCCCATAAAGGCACTGGTGTCAACTTCAAAAGGACCTCCTCAATGTTCCCCTAAATGGTGCAAGTTTCTCTGTCCTTAGTAACAAGGATTTCATACTCTCCCTTTGGGCCTCCTCAACTCTCCGCCAGCCTCCTTCCAGAAAGAGCCTGACTAACTTCTAAGAAAAAAATTGCAGCCACATTCAGTTCAGTTCAGTTCAGTCGCTCAGTCATGTCTGACTCTTTGCGACCCCATGAATCGCAGCACGCCAGGCCTCCTTGTCCATCACCAACTCCCGGAGTTCACTGAGACTCACGTTCATCGAGTCAGTGATGCCATCCAGACATCTCATCCTCTGTCGGCCCCTTCTCCTCTTGCCCCCAATCCCTCCAAACATCAGAGTCTTTTCCAATGAGTCAACTCTTCACATGAAGTGGCCAAAGTACTAGAGTTTCAGCTTTAGGATCATTCCTTCCAAAGAACACCCAGGGTTTTTATCCTTTAGAATGGACTGCTTGGATCTCCTTGCAGTCCAAGGGACTTTCAGGAGTCTTCTCCAAGACCACAGTTCAAAAGCATCAATTCTCCAGTGCTCAGCTTTCTTCACAGTCCAACTCTCATATCCATACATGACCACAGGAAAAACCATAGCCTTGACTAGACGGACCTTTGTTGGCAGCCACATTAACATAAAAAATAATAAAGAGAAATGATCAAAATTGACTCTAACTCCATAAGATCTTTGTCTGTGTCATTCATGCATGTATCTCAAGCACCTAAGACAGTGCTTGGCTCGAAACCATTGCTCTAACCCATTTGAGGAGACAGTAGATATGGCTATGCATGTCTTCAGTCATTCTAAATCATTCTCTCTCCACCCTCTTCTAAATCAATGAAACAGGGATCCTTCTTCCCAACCAAGATCAAGCCTTTCCGCCCATGCCTGAACTCCTGCCCATCCCTTCTTAGGGGTCTTGTATTATCAATTACCCTTTTCCTCTTATTCATACTCTAAACCACACTCTTCCCAAGAGCTTTTAGACACGCTCGAGAGTGTGTCCCACTTAAACCATAACTCTCCTTCAACCAATATCTCCCCTCCAACATCTCTCTCCCTCCAGTGTACTTCCTAGAATTTTTAAAGAGCAGTTTCTATTTGCCACCATATGCTATGGACAATCTCCATCTATCAGCTTCTATAAGAGAAAAAAGTAAGCACTACATTTTTTTCTTAACAGCTAATACGTTGCATTATATGAATAACACATTAATTGTAGAAAAATTTAGGATACAGACAAGGACGTATTTTTTGAATAGAAAATAAAACTACCTAAAAATGCAAAACCCAGAGAGAGCCACTCCCACTTAAGATCTTGCTGCAAGCTCTTCCAGGCTCTTTCCATGCAGTCCCTGATCTGCACGATGTTGACAGGCAAAACTTCCAGCTGCCGTGGTTTCGTTTTTAGCTGTTTAGTCCCCCAGCACCATGGATCTAATTTCAGTTTTCTTGTTCTGCTGACCTTGAGGAATTGCAGAAAGTGCAGACTTCGCTTCTAGCTCTTGAGCCCACCAATCACTTCACAAATAATACATGCATCATGATCAGTGACCAATGATATTATTCAACGTCTGCAGGGATGGATCAGCGTGCCTTTGCTATTCCATTCACACAGACAGCAAAGTCTGTAGCTGTGTTGCCTCTTTGTCTTCCAGAGATAAAATGGTTACATTTTTTTTTCAAAAATGAATAATAGAAAGAGGAAATTGGCCAACAAAGTGAAAGTTAAGCAAAAAAACTAAAAGTAATTTTTTTTTTTCCCCTGGATTCTTAGTTTCCTGACCTGTGCCCCTGTAAGGACTGAACTTGTGCCCTCTGCATGGGGAGCTCGGAGTCTTACCCACTGGACCACCAGGAATAATGTTAGAAGTGAAGTAAGAATAGAATGTAAATGGACTATGGAAGAAATGGGCTTCCCAGGGGGTGCAGTAGTAAAGAATTCACTTGCCAAAGCAGGAGACGCAACAGACGTCAACACTGGGTCAGAAAGGGTCCCTGGAGGAGGAAATGGCAATGTTCTGCCATTCCCTGGAGGAGGAAACGCTCCAGTATTCTTCCCTGGAAAATTCCATGGACAGGGGAGTCTGGTGGGCAACAGTCCATGGGATTGCAGAAGAGTTGGACGTGACTGAGCGACTGAGCACACACGTGGAAGAAACAGCTGCCCACAGGACTGCTGCCACTGCTGCTGCTGAAGGGAACTGAACGGAGGGACACTCACAGGCACAGATGAGAAGGGCAGTTCTAAGAAGCAGCTGGCCCAGAGGGATGCCGGGAGGGAAACTCTCAGGCNACACAAGAGATGCGGATTTGATCCCTTTGTCAGGAATATCCCCTGGAGAAGGAAATGGTAACCCACTCCACTATTCTTGCCTGGAAAACCCCATGGACAGAGGAGCCTGGCGAGTGACAGTCCATAGGGTTGCAAAGAGTCTAACACCACTGAGTACACAGCACAAAACCAGAACATATACATAACTGTAATTAATTTGGTAATAGGATAAATTATATCACCCACATTCTTTCATCATAATGTAATAAAGCCAAATATCTAATAATTGACTCTAAGCCATTGGAATAAAAATTGATTCTAACCCACTGAAAATCTAAAAGTTCTATTTCAATAACTCTTGGGAAAAAAAGGAGAAAATGGAAGGTTATAATTAAATTATAAAAATTTTACAAATTGAAGAATAGTATATTTTAATATCAACTTCATACATCCACAGTTATCTTTAGAAAAATGTACAGTAATAAATGCTTTTTATTATTAAGCAGGAAAAGAATAAATATATAAAATATGTATTCATGGATAGCTGAGAAAAAAAAATCATTGAAATGAACAAACATAAATGAGGGTTAAATTAACCAAATAGAAAACAATATATTGGGGATGAAAAATAATAATATTATTTGAATATATCAATAAAATAGATAAACTTTTCTCACGTGCACTCAACAAAAATGAGATAAAGCATAAACAAGTGGAGATAAAATCGGGAACAAATGCACAGAGACAAAAAGAAATTTGAGTCTTCTTTTAGCTAAACCTTCCTTTTTGCTTCCGTAGATCTCTGCCTGAACCAGGCATGGCTGGGGAGAGAGAGCTGCTTAACAGTGTACACAGTGGCTTCCCCATAAAGGCACTGGTGTCAACTTCAAAAGGACCTCCTCAATGTTCCCCTAAATGGTGCAAGTTTCTCTGTCCTTAGTAACAAGGATTTCATACTCTCCCTTTGGGCCTCCTCAACTCTCCGCCAGCCTCCTTCCAGAAAGAGCCTGACTAACTTCTAAGAAAAAAATTGCAGCCACATTCAGTTCAGTTCAGTTCAGTCGCTCAGTCATGTCTGACTCTTTGCGACCCCATGAATCGCAGCACGCCAGGCCTCCTTGTCCATCACCAACTCCCGGAGTTCACTGAGACTCACGTTCATCGAGTCAGTGATGCCATCCAGACATCTCATCCTCTGTCGGCCCCTTCTCCTCTTGCCCCCAATCCCTCCAAACATCAGAGTCTTTTCCAATGAGTCAACTCTTCACATGAAGTGGCCAAAGTACTAGAGTTTCAGCTTTAGGATCATTCCTTCCAAAGAACACCCAGGGTTTTTATCCTTTAGAATGGACTGCTTGGATCTCCTTGCAGTCCAAGGGACTTTCAGGAGTCTTCTCCAAGACCACAGTTCAAAAGCATCAATTCTCCAGTGCTCAGCTTTCTTCACAGTCCAACTCTCATATCCATACATGACCACAGGAAAAACCATAGCCTTGACTAGACGGACCTTTGTTGGCAGCCACATTAACATAAAAAATAATAAAGAGAAATGATCAAAATTGACTCTAACTCCATAAGATCTTTGTCTGTGTCATTCATGCATGTATCTCAAGCACCTAAGACAGTGCTTGGCTCGAAACCATTGCTCTAACCCATTTGAGGAGACAGTAGATATGGCTATGCATGTCTTCAGTCATTCTAAATCATTCTCTCTCCACCCTCTTCTAAATCAATGAAACAGGGATCCTTCTTCCCAACCAAGATCAAGCCTTTCCGCCCATGCCTGAACTCCTGCCCATCCCTTCTTAGGGGTCTTGTATTATCAATTACCCTTTTCCTCTTATTCATACTCTAAACCACACTCTTCCCAAGAGCTTTTAGACACGCTCGAGAGTGTGTCCCACTTAAACCATAACTCTCCTTCAACCAATATCTCCCCTCCAACATCTCTCTCCCTCCAGTGTACTTCCTAGAATTTTTAAAGAGCAGTTTCTATTTGCCACCATATGCTATGGACAATCTCCATCTATCAGCTTCTATAAGAGAAAAAAGTAAGCACTACATTTTTTTCTTAACAGCTAATACGTTGCATTATATGAATAACACATTAATTGTAGAAAAATTTAGGATACAGACAAGGACGTATTTTTTGAATAGAAAATAAAACTACCTAAAAATGCAAAACCCAGAGAGAGCCACTCCCACTTAAGATCTTGCTGCAAGCTCTTCCAGGCTCTTTCCATGCAGTCCCTGATCTGCACGATGTTGACAGGCAAAACTTCCAGCTGCCGTGGTTTCGTTTTTAGCTGTTTAGTCCCCCAGCACCATGGATCTAATTTCAGTTTTCTTGTTCTGCTGACCTTGAGGAATTGCAGAAAGTGCAGACTTCGCTTCTAGCTCTTGAGCCCACCAATCACTTCACAAATAATACATGCATCATGATCAGTGACCAATGATATTATTCAACGTCTGCAGGGATGGATCAGCGTGCCTTTGCTATTCCATTCACACAGACAGCAAAGTCTGTAGCTGTGTTGCCTCTTTGTCTTCCAGAGATAAAATGGTTACATTTTTTTTTCAAAAATGAATAATAGAAAGAGGAAATTGGCCAACAAAGTGAAAGTTAAGCAAAAAAACTAAAAGTAATTTTTTTTTTTCCCCTGGATTCTTAGTTTCCTGACCTGTGCCCCTGTAAGGACTGAACTTGTGCCCTCTGCATGGGGAGCTCGGAGTCTTACCCACTGGACCACCAGGAATAATGTTAGAAGTGAAGTAAGAATAGAATGTAAATGGACTATGGAAGAAATGGGCTTCCCAGGGGGTGCAGTAGTAAAGAATTCACTTGCCAAAGCAGGAGACGCAACAGACGTCAACACTGGGTCAGAAAGGGTCCCTGGAGGAGGAAATGGCAATGTTCTGCCATTCCCTGGAGGAGGAAACGCTCCAGTATTCTTCCCTGGAAAATTCCATGGNGCCACATTAACATAAAAAATAATAAAGAGAAATGATCAAAATTGACTCTAACTCCATAAGATCTTTGTCTGTGTCATTCATGCATGTATCTCAAGCACCTAAGACAGTGCTTGGCTCGAAACCATTGCTCTAACCCATTTGAGGAGACAGTAGATATGGCTATGCATGTCTTCAGTCATTCTAAATCATTCTCTCTCCACCCTCTTCTAAATCAATGAAACAGGGATCCTTCTTCCCAACCAAGATCAAGCCTTTCCGCCCATGCCTGAACTCCTGCCCATCCCTTCTTAGGGGTCTTATATTATCAATTACCCTTTTCCTCTTATTCATACTCTAAACCACACTCTTCCCAAGAGCTTTTAGACACGCTCGAGAGTGTGTCCCACTTAAACCATAACTCTCCTTCAACCAATATCTCCCCTCCAACATCTCTCTCCCTCCAGTGTACTTCCTAGAATTTTTAAAGAGCAGTTTCTATTTGCCACCATATGCTATGGACAATCTCCATCTATCAGCTTCTATAAGAGAAAAAAGTAAGCACTACATTTTTTTCTTAACAGCTAATACGTTGCATTATATGAATAACACATTAATTGTAGAAAAATTTAGGATACAGACAAGGACGTATTTTTTGAATAGAAAATAAAACTACCTAAAAATGCAAAACCCAGAGAGAGCCACTCCCACTTAAGATCTTGCTGCAAGCTCTTCCAGGCTCTTTCCATGCAGTCCCTGATCTGCACGATGTTGACAGGCAAAACTTCCAGCTGCCGTGGTTTCGTTTTTAGCTGTTTAGTCCCCCAGCACCATGGATCTAATTTCAGTTTTCTTGTTCTGCTGACCTTGAGGAATTGCAGAAAGTGCAGACTTCGCTTCTAGCTCTTGAGCCCACCAATCACTTCACAAATAACACATGCATCATGATCAGTGACCAATGATATTATTTCCTTCAACGTCTGCAGGGATGGATCAGCGTGCCTTTGCTATTCCATTCACACAGACAGCAAAGTCTGTAGCTGTGTTGCCTCTTTGTCTTCCAGAGATAAAATGGTTACATTTTTTTTTCAAAAATGAATAATAGAAAGAGGAAATTGGCCAACAAAGTGAAAGTTAAGCAAAAAAACTAAAAGTAATTTTTTTTTTTCCCCTGGATTCTTAGTTTCCTGACCTGTGCCCCTGTAAGGACTGAACTTGTGACCTCTGCATGGGGAGCTCGGAGTCTTACCCACTGGACCACCAGGAATAATGTTAGAAGTGAAGTAAGAATAGAATGTAAATGGACTATGGAAGAAATGGGCTTCCCAGGGGGTGCAGTAGTAAAGAATTCACTTGCCAAAGCAGGAGATGCAACAGACGTCAACACTGGGTCAGAAAGGGTCCCTGGAGGAGGAAATGGCAATGTTCTGCCATTCCCTGGAGGAGGAAACGCTCCAGTATTCTTCCCTGGAAAATTCCATGGACAGGGGAGTCTGGTGGGCAACAGTCCATGGGATTGCAGAAGAGTTGGACGTGACTGAGCGACTGAGCACACACGTGGAAGAAACAGCTGCCCACAGGACTGCTGCCACTGCTGCTGCTGAAGGGAACTGAACGGAGGGACACTCACAGGCACAGATGAGAAGGGCAGTTCTAAGAAGCAGCTGGCCCAGAGGGATGCCGGGAGGGAAACTCTCAGGCATATGTCATGATTCACTGGGCAAAGAGTAAAACGTTGGAAGATGACTCAGACTTTCAAAGGAGAATGACAGTTCACAACACAGCAAAGATGGCTGTTCCACATCTTAAGTTATACGACAGAGAAGAAGATAGGCACTGTTCAAACCGCACTTGACAACTGTTTAAAGAAATAAAACACTTCAATCCTTACTGCTTCTAAGGTGGCTCAGAGGGTAAAGAATCTGCCCACGATGCCAGAGACCTGGGATCAATCCCTGGGCATAGAATTGGCAGAAGAAATGACCACCCACTCTAGTACTCACTCCCGGAGGATTCCACGGACAAAGGAGCCTGGCAGGCTATAGTCCATGGGATCACAAGGAGTCAGACGTGACTGAGTGACTGACACACACCCAGCCAGATATAAATTTTAGATAGTTTTTTTTANGGAGGAGGAAACGCTCCAGTATTCTTCCCTGGAAAATTCCATGGACAGGGGAGTCTGGTGGGCAACAGTCCATGGGATTGCAGAAGAGTTGGACGTGACTGAGCGACTGAGCACACACGTGGAAGAAACAGCTGCCCACAGGACTGCTGCCACTGCTGCTGCTGAAGGGAACTGAACGGAGGGACACTCACAGGCACAGATGAGAAGGGCAGTTCTAAGAAGCAGCTGGCCCAGAGGGATGCCGGGAGGGAAACTCTCAGGCATATGTCATGATTCACGGGGCAAAGAGTAAAACGTTGGAAGATGACTCAGACTTTCAAAGGAGAATGACAGTTCACAACACAGCAAAGATGGCTGTTCCACATCTTAAGTTATACGACAGAGAAGAAGATAGGCACTGTTCAAACCGCACTTGACAACTGTTTAAAGAAATAAAACACTTCAATCCTTACTGCTTCTAAGGTGGCTCAGAGGGTAAAGAATCTGCCCACGATGCCAGAGACCTGGGATCAATCCCTGGGCATAGAATTGGCAGAAGAAATGACCACCCACTCTAGTATTCACTCCCGGAGGATTCCACGGACAAAGGAGCCTGGCAGGCTATAGTCCATGGGATCACAAGGAGTCAGACGTGACTGAGTGACTGACACACACCCAGCCAGATATAAATTTTAGATAGTTTTTTTTCATTTCCTTATACAATTAAAACAGGTGGCAAGGAACAGTTTTCACAGTCCACTCTATAGGCCACACTACTGTGCAAAGCAAAGGCTGCTTGCTCTCTCATTCTCTCTCTTCTCTTCTCTATGTCAGGTCAGCACATGCCACCGTAATAAAAATGGTATCATAATAGAAATGTTGTGAATCCTACTTTTTTGCTTCATATATACTATTTCCATGTGAACAAATTTAAATCAACAGTGAATGCAAAATATACCACTGACTGTGTCAACATTTATACAGTGTTTTTCTTATTAAGATGACATTTGAATTACTGCTTTTGCTTTATGATTATGAACAGTGCTATAATGTGCTTCCCAAAAGTAGAATTACTAAATAAAAAGGTAAGTGTGTGTATTTTTTCATTAGATACCACAACACTTAACCGAGTTTCTGAAAGTTATGCCAATTTACACTTCTTCCTGAAGTGAAAGAGAACCCAAGACTCAGATCAAAAGGAATCCACATCAAAAGTTACTATTAGTAATTTTTCTAGTATTTGCTATCTCAAGCAGTAAAATACTACTTTTCATTTTTTTCAAATTGTGGGACTGAACTATATTTGTATTTGAGCAAAATAAGAGACCTTGAAATTTTTCTATTTTATACTTCAAGAAAGTATAAATGTTTAGGTTACATAGTTTAGAGATGGCTGATGCTAAAGCTGAGGCTCCAATACTTTGGCCACCTGATGTGAAGAGCCAACTCACTGGAAAAGACCCTGATGCTGAGAAAAATTGAAGGCAAGAGGAGAAGGGGGCAGCAGAGGATGAGATGGTTAGCATAACTGACTCAATGGACATGAATTTGAGCAAACTCTGGGAGATAGTGGAGGACAGAGGAGCCTGCCATGCTGCAGTCCATGGGGTTGTAAAGAGTCAGACATGACTTAGCAACTGAACAAGAGCAAACACTCAAAGAAGCCTTTTTGTAATTCTCCAAAGACTTTTAAGTGTTATATAGCAACCAATGATACTTCCGTCTTCATGGACAAGGAAACAGAGGTTACACACGAACAGAATGCAAATTTTAAATTCTATTTATTGTTCTTTTCACTTTCCTATTGACTACAGATGTTTAGATGGTCATAGCAGTCCATATGGACAATTACGTACACTAAAGATCCTTCTAACGTTGGAGCACCCAGAAAAGAGAGCAGAGATTAACAGATATGGGTTAAGGGATTGGTTTTATATCGGGACTGTAAACATAACACTGAGAATGCAAAGGGCTGAGAAAAAAAGTAGATGTAAGCTAAAACTAAGCAATAAATCAAATTTACGTCAATCTCGAAAGGTTAATTATAAACCTCAATATAATAACTTCAAAATTAAGCAATAACTTCATAGTTAATTCTGTTGTGAAACCATGTCCTTACAATTTATGAGGTTTGGCTAGCAAAGTAGTAGTTTTTTTAATAATTGACAAAATTTTAATATTAGAAGTGTTCAAATTTCCATTTTTAATTGAGTCCTCAGAAGGTCTGATAAGATGAGGCCTCTTATTACTACACAGCAACTATAGATAGGGGCTGGAAACAGAGCTGTTTCCTTTACAAAGGGCAAGGTCCACAGTTTCTAGCTCACTTTATCTTTTCATTTATATTCCCTGCCTACCTTTTGCTCAAGAGAGTAAATCAATCTTGAATTTCCTTACAAATCTACATTACTAGGGGAAAGAGTGAAAACTTATTATGGACTCTGAAGAGCATGTCAATTATACTTGAAAGGGATAGCAGATAAATTTATCACTGTTTTACAAATTTTATTTCAGGGAAATGATATTTTTCTTTAATATTGTTCCATTAAGTTCTTTATGACTAGCTGCCCAAACCCAGGACCTAATGGCTAAACACTGTGCATTAACACACCATGTAGGGAATACACAGATTTCCACCAAATTTTCAATGGTCCAGGTGGAAGCACTTATCACCCTGGATGCCAGTGTGATCTGCATTGTAGCTGAGAAACCTAGTCTTTTCATGTATTATTCCCACCAATCCCAGTCCACTTTTCCCTAAGAAAAGTGCATAATCTGTCTGAAGGCATCCTCAATATTTTCTATCTATCTGTGTGGAGTTACTTCTCTCTAGTTCAGTGTCTTCTGAGAAGGGTTAGGCTCTTCTACTCTTTTTAATTTTTTTTTTAAATTATGAGAGCATGATAGCACATTTACAGGAGAGGAAAATACACAACAAGGTTACATATAGTTCCGCTATATAATACAATCATTCTTTTAAATTAAGATTTTCAGTTGGAGTTTCAACATCAAACTCTCAAAAAGTAATAGAATGAATATACAGAGAAGCAGAAGGATATAGTTGACTTAAAAAGCACTGTTAACCATTTCAACATAATCAAGAATTATACAGTTTTAACACAACAGTAGGATACAAATTCTACTCAAGTTCCCATAGACTGTAAACTAGAATAAACAGGAACACATCCAGGGACAAAACACAAGATACAAACATTTCATGATTTAAAGGTACTGAAATCACACAGAGTCTGCTCTCATTACTGTGGCATTATGTTAGAAATCAATATCAAAGGATATTTGAAAATAACTCACAGATTTTTGAGTCAATGCAACATTTACCAAGAGAGATCTTTGACTTAGCCATGGAAAGCCTCCAATAAATTAGACTGTAAAAAACACAAGGGGTGATTGCAAAGAAAGCATTTAAATGAGAAATTAGTATCAAACAGACAATTCAGGAATGACTTAAATCAAATCCCTTATGATTATACAGTGGAAGTGACAAATAGATTTAAGGGATTAGATCTGATAGACCGACTGCTTGAAGATCTATGGATGGATGTTTGTACCACTGTACAGGAGGCAGTGATGCAAAACCATCCCCAAGAAAAATACATGCAAAAAGGCAAAATGGTTGTTTGAGGAGGCCTTATGAACAGCTGAGAAAAACAAGAGAAATTAAAGGCAAAGGAGAAAAAGAAAGATATATCCACCTGAATGCAGAGTTCCAGAGAATAGCAAGAAGAGATAAGAAAGCCTTCCTAAGTGATCAATGCAAAGAAATAGAGGGAAACAACAGAATGGGAAAGACTAGAGATCTCTTCAAGAAAATCAAAGATTCCAAGGGAACATTTCATGCAAAGATGGGCTCAATAAAGGACAGAAATGGTATGGACCTAACAGAAGCAGAAGATATTGAGGAGAGGTGGCAAGAATACATAGAACTGTACAAAAAAGATCTTCATGACCCAGATAATCATGATGGTGTGATCACTCACCTAGAGTCAGACACTCTGGAGTATGAAGTCAAGTGGTCATTAGGAAGCATCACTACAAAGCTGATGGAGGTAATGGAATTCCAGTTGAACTCTTTCAAGTCCCTAAAGATGATGCTATGAAAGTTCTGCACTCAATATGCCAGCAAATTTGGAAAACTCAGCAGTGGCCACAAAACTGGAAAAGGTCAGTTTTCATTGCAGTCCTAAAGAAAGGCAATGCCAAAAGAATGTTCAAACTACTGCACAATTGCACTCATCTCACATGCTAGTAAAGTAATGGTCAAAATTCTCCAAGTTAGGCTTCAACAGTCCATGAACTGACAACTTTCAGATGTTCAAGCCAGATTTAGAAAAGGCAGAGGAACCAGAGATCAAATTGCCAACATCTGTTTGATCATCAAAAAAAAAAAAAGAGTTCCAGAAAAACATTTAATTCTGTTTCATTGACTATGCTAAAGCTTTTGACTGTGTGGATCACAATAAACTATGGAAAATTCTTAAGGATATGGGACTACCAGAGCACCTTACCTGCCTCCTGAGATATCTATATGCAGGTCAAAAAGCAACAGTTAGAACCGGACATGGAACAATGGACTGGCTCCAAATTGGGAAATGAGTATGTCAAGACTGTATATTGTCACCTGCTTATTTAACTTATATGCAGAGTGTATAACACAAAATGCCAGACAGTATGAAACACAAGCTGGAATCAAAATTGTGAGGAGAAACATCAATAACCTCATATATGCAGATGACACCACCCTTACAGCAGAAAGTAAAGAACTAAAAAGCCTCTCGATGAAAGTGAAAGGGGAGAGGGAAAAAGTTGGCTTAGAACTCAACATTCAGAAAACTAAGATCATGGCATCTGGTCCCATCACTTCATGGCAAATAGATGGGGAAACAAAGGGAACAGTGACAGACTTTATTTTTCTAGCCTCCAAAATCACTGCAAATGGTGACTGCAGCCATGAAATTAAAAGACGCCTGCTCCTTGGATGAAAAGCTATTACACACCTACACAGCTTATGAAAAAGCAGAGAGATTATTTTGCCAACAAAATTCTGTAGACAGAAACCCATGGTTTTTCCAGTAGTCATGTATGAATGTGAGAGTTGGAACATAAAGAAAGCTGAGTGCCAAAGAATTGATGCTTTTGAACTGTGGTGTTTTAGAAAACCCTTGAGAGTCCCTTGGACAGATAGCAAATCAAACCAGTCAATCCTAAAGGAAATTAGTCTTGAATATTCATTGGAAGGACTGATGCTGAAGCTGAAGCTTCAATACTTTGGCCACCTGATGCAAAGAACTAACTCATTAGGAAAGGCCCTGAGGCTGGGGAGAAAGCAGGAGGAGAAGGGGACAACAGAGGATGAGATGGTTGGATGGCATCACTGACTTGATGGGCATGAGACTGAATAAGCTCTGAGTGTTGGTGATGGACAAGGAAGCCTGGCGTGCTGTGGTTCATGGGGTCACAAAGAGTCGGACATCACTGAGCGACTGAACTGAACTAAGAGAAATTGATATTAAAGGTACTTCAAACAAAATCCCATGTATTTAGAAATTAAATGTTCATTTTTAAATGTTGGGTACATCTAAGAAGCCATAACACGGAAAAATTAGGACATCTTTGTAATAGAATAAAAATGTAAAGAGAATNGACTGAACTGAACTAAGAGAAATTGATATTAAAGGTACTTCAAACAAAATCCCATGTATTTAGAAATTAAATGTTTATTTTTAAATGTTGGGTACATCTAAGAAGCCATAACACGGAAAAATTAGGACATCTTTGTAATAGAATAAAAATGTAAAGAGAATTTACCAGGATTTGTTGCACACAGCTAAAGCTGTGCTGTGCTGTGCTGTGCTTAGTCATTCAGTCATGTCCGACTCTTTGTGACCCCATGGACTGTAGCCCTCCAGGCTCTTCTGTCCATGGGGATTCTCCAGGCAAGAATACTGAAGTATGTTGCCATTTCCTCCTCCAGGGGATCTTCCCAACCCAGGCATTGGATGCTAGTCTCCTAGATGAATGGATACAGGTGGCTTCTTCATTGCTAAGTCACCAGGGAAGCCCCATATATATGTATACAAAAGCTTTTCTACTGTGCTTGATAAAGGCTTAAGAAATTACAGTTACACAAAATGCCAGACAGTATGAAACACAAGCTGGCTTAAGAAATTACAAAAAGAAATGGACAAACTGGAAAACATAAACCTAAATGAAATGGGAACACTGGGTATGAAATAGATAAAGGATAAAGTGAAACAAACTAGATAAAAATAAAAGATCATCATATGGTCCAGTTGTTTTTAAATATGGCTGCTCATTAGAAACACAATTGGACCTTGTAGAAGAATAGCAATAACTGGTCATTTGTATTTTTCAAAAAATTCCAAGATAAATCTGGTATGCATCTAGATTTTAAAAAGTGATTACAGGGTTTTCTGTTAAATGCTAGTTTTAGTGACATAGAATTCTGTTATTTTCTGTTGACCAATCATGATACAATGGTATTAAGCAAATCATAGCTACATAANATAAAAGATCATCATATGGTCCAGTTGTTTTACACAACTGGACCTTGTAGAAGAATAGCAATAACTGGGCATTTGTATTTTTCAAAAAATTCCAAGATAAATCTGGAATGCATCTAGATTTTAAAAAGTGATTAGAGGTTTTTCTGTTAAATGCTAGTTTTAGTGACATAGAATTCTATTATTTTCTGTTGACCAATCATGATACAATGGTATTAAGCAAATCATAGTTACATAATCACAAATTAAAAGATGTTTATCAGTTTTCATAATCAACAGACAAAAAAACCAGAAGATAATTACAATTGCAAGCCATACTGGAANCTGTTAAATGCTAGTTTTAGTGACATAGAATTCTGTTATTTTCTGTTGACCAATCATGATACAATGGTATTAAGCAAATCATAGCTACATAATCACAAATTAAAAGATGTTTATCAGTTTTCATAATCAACAGACAAAAAAACAAGATAATTACAATTGTAAGCCATACTGGAAACATGATTAACCTAAAAATATGAAATAATTACACATATTTTGGGGAGTTAAGTAGAGTGATCTGCTAAGCGGAAGTGCATACACGCACATTTTCTTATCTACCCAGCCAGTCTGCGTCAGGAGAGCTTTTGACTTCTCCATCAAATTTGAAGGACAGCCATGATGGGTAGAGTATCTTTGCTTATAGCTTCTTCCCTTTCATCACTTAGAATATGTCATGCTATTCCCCTCTGGCTTGTAGACTTTCTATTGAGAAATCAGCTGATAGCCTGATGAGAGTTTCCTTGTACATTATTTGTCATTCTTCCCTGGTTGCTTTTAATATCTTAACTTTGGCTTTAATTTTCATAATTTTTGACTACTATATGTCTTCGTGTGTTTCACCTTGGGTTTATACTGCCTGGAATTCTCTGCACTTCCTGGACTTGGCTGACTACTTCATTCCCATGTTAGGGAACTTTTCAGCTATTACTTCTTCAAATATTTTCCTGGGTCCTTTCTCTCTCTCTTCTTCTGGAATCCCCATAATGTGAATGTTGGTGTGTTTAATGTTGTCCCAGAAGTCTTCTTAGGCCACTTGGTTTTTATTTTTACCATTCTTTTTTTCTATATTCTGTTATGTGACAGTGATATCTACCATTCTTGCCTCCAGGTCACTTATCCGTCCTTCTGCCTCAGTTATTCTGCTACTGATTCCTTCTCGCGTATTGTTCATCTCTGATTGTTTGTCCTTTAATTCTTCTAGGTCTTTGGTACACATTTCTCACAGCTCCTCTATTTTTCCCTCCATTCTTTTCTCAAGATCCTGGATCATCTTCACAATCAATATTCTACATTTTTTTTTCCAGAAGGATGCCTATCTCTACTTTATTGTTTTACTGGGATTTTATCTTGGCCCTTCATCTGGACAAAACCCTTTGCTTTGTCATCCTGGTTAACTTCCTGTGATGCGGTTTTGGTTCTAGCTGGTGTGGGATTGTGGGTCTTCTTGCTTTTTCTGTCTGCTTTCTGGTGGAGGAGGCTAAGAGGCTTGTAAGCTTCCTGACAGGAGGGGTTGGTAGTGGGGAAAACAGTCTTGTTCTGCAGGGCAAGGTCACCATCAGTATAGCTTTAATCCAATAATCCTCTGAGTGTGGGATTGCACTCCCTGTTAGCTGTTCAGCCTGAGGCACCATGGCCCTGAGGTCTATGGGCTTATGGCAGGGTTAATGGCAACCTCCAGGAGGACTTACACCCAGGGCCCCCTTCCAGGGCCCCCCCTCCCCCAGTCCTTCCAGGACTGCTGCTGCTANCTTTCTGGTGGAGGAGGCTAAGAGGCTTGTAAGCTTCCTGACAGGAGGGGTTGGTAGTGGGGAAAACAGTCTTGTTCTGCGGGGCAAGGCCACCATCAGTACAGCTTTAATCCAATAATCCTCTGAGTGTGGGATTGCACTCCCTGTTAGCTGTTCAGCCTGAGGCACCATGGCCCTGCGGTCTATGGGCTTTATGGCAGGGTTAATGGCAACCTCCAAGAGGACTTACACCCAGGGCCCCCTTCCAGGGGCCCTCCTCCCCCAGTCCTTCCAGGACTGCTGCTGCCAGTGTCTCTGTCCCCACAGTGAGCCAGTACAGATCCACACTTCCACAGGAGACCCTCCAACACTAGCAGGTAGGTTTCGTTCAGTCTCCTGTAGGGTCACTGTGCCTTTCCCTGGGGTCTCGGCACTCACAGGATTTTGCTTGTGTTCTCTAAGAGGGGAGTCTCTGTTTCTCCTCATTCTGTGGAAGTCCTGTAATCAAATCCCAGGGGCCTTCACAGTCAGATTACCTGTGGATTCCCAGTCTTTTTGCTAGATCCCCAGGTTGGGCAGTTCTATGAAGACTTCCAAGAACTTCTAGAACTAACAGCAAAAGAAGATATCCTTTTCATCATGTTAAGTCACTTCAGTGGTGTCCGACTCTGTGCGACCCCGTAGACGGCAGCCCACTAGGGCCCTCCGTCCCTGGGATTCTCCAGGCAAGAACACTGGAGTGGGTGGCCATTTACTTCTCCAATGAATGAAAGTGAAAAGTGAAAGTGAAGTCATTCAGTCACGTCTGACTCTTAGCAACCCCACGGACTTCAGCCTACCAGACTCCTCCATCCATGGGATTTTCCAGGCAAGAGTACTGGAGTGGGGTGCCACTGCCTTCTCCCCTTTTCATCATAGGAGACTGGAAATGCAAAAGTAGGAAGTCAAGAGATATCTGAAACAACAGGCAATTTGGCCTTAGAGTACAGAATGAAGCAGGGCAAAGTGGAAAAGAGTTTTGCCAAGAGAACACATTGGTCATAGCAAACACACTTTTCCAACAACACAAGAGACATGGACACATGGACATCACCAGATAGTCAACACCAAAATCAGAGTGATTATATACTTTGTAGCCAAAGATGGAGAAGTTCTGTACAGTCAGCAAAAACAAGACTGGGAGATGACTGTGCTCACATCATGATTTCCTGATTGCCAAATTCAGCCTTAAATTGAAGAAAGTAGGGAAAACCACTAGACCATTCAGGTATGACCTAAATCAAACCCCTTACAATTACACAGTGGAAGTGACAAATAGATTCAAGGGATTAGATCTGATAGAGTGCCTAAAAGAACTATGTATGGAGGTTCATAACATAGTACAGGAGGCAGAAATCAAGAACATACTTAAGAAAAAGAAATGTAAAAAGGCAAAATGGTTGCCTGAGGAAGCCTTACAAATAGCTGAGAAAAGAAGAGAAGTGAAAGGCAAAGGAGAAAAGGAAAGATGTATGTATCTGAATGAAGAGTTCCAAAGAATAGCAAGGAGAGATAAGAAAGCCTTCTTAAGTGAACAAGGCAAAGAAATAGAGGAAAACAATAGAATGGGAAGCACTAGAGATCTTTTTGAGAAAATTAGCGATACCAAGGGAACATTTCATGCAAAGGTGGGCATAATAAGGGACAGAAATGGTATGAACCTAACAGAAGATATTTAGAAGAGGTGGCAAGAATACACAGAAGAACTATACAAAGAAGATCTTAATGACCCCAGATAATCACGATGGTGTGATTACTCACCTAGAGCCAGACATCCTGGAATGTGAAGTCAAGTGGGCCTTAGGAAGCCTCTCTATGAACAAAGCTAGTCAAGTGATGGAATTCCAGCTGAGCTATTTCAAATCCTGAAAGATGATGGTGTAAAAGTGCTCCACTCAATATGCCAGCAAATTTGGAAAGCTCAGCAGCAGCCACAGGACTGGAAAAGGTCAGTTTTCATTCCAGTCCCAAAGAAGGGCAATGCCAAACTATTCAAACTATGGCACAATTGGACTCATTTCACATGCTAGCAAGGTAATGCTCAAAATCCTTTAAGCTTGGCTTCAACAATCCATGAGTCGAGAAATTCCAGATGTTCAAGCTAGATTTAGAAAAGGAAGAGGAATCAGAGATCAAATTGCCAACATTCCTGCATCATCAAAAAAGCAAAAGAATTCCTGAAAAATATCTACGTCTGCTTTATTAACTACCCTAAAGCCTTTGACTGTATGGATCACAACATTACTGTGGAAAATTCTTCCAGAGATGGGAATACCAGACTATCTTCCCTGCCTCTTGAGAAACCTAAATGCAGGTCAGGAAGCAACAGAACTGGACATGGAACGACAGACTGGTTCCAAATAGGAAAAGGAGTACATCAAGGCTGTATATTGTCACCTTGCTTATTTAACTTATATGCAGAGTACATTATGGGAAACTCTGGGCTGGATAAAACTTAAGCTGGAACCAAGGTTGCCAGGAGAAATATCAATNTCAAATATAAATTCTAGAAATTAAAAATATAGTCAGTGAAATTAAAAACTTATTGTGTGCATTCAACAGCATAGTAAACTCAGATTAAAAGAGAATCAGAAATGAAAAATAAAAGAGAAGGTCAATGACATCATGGATGGAATAAGAAAATTCGCTATATGTTTATTAGGAGCTTCAGAAAGAAAGTACAGTGAGAACAAGAAAGAGAAAATACCTTACATTATAGTAAAGACTTTGTCCAGAATTTATGAAATAGATGACTTCTCNATGACATCATGGATGGAATAAGAAAATTCGCTATATGTTTATTAGGAGCTTCAGAAAGAAAGTACAGTGAGAACAAGAAAGAGAAAATACCTTACATTATAGTAAAGACTTTGTCCAGAATTTATGAAATAGATGACTTCTCAGAAAATGTAAGCACATTGCAAGCAAAATTCATAAAAAGCAAGCTTCACCTTGACACACCATTGTAAAACTGAGAAATACCGAGGGGAAAAAACCCTAAATGCAATCAGAGAAATTACTTGCAAAAGAAA
Organism: Raphicerus campestris; assembly: GCA_006410735.1. NCBI lineage: Eukaryota > Metazoa > Chordata > Mammalia > Artiodactyla > Bovidae > Raphicerus > Raphicerus campestris. The sequence continues at coordinate 485,379 of SJYW01017284.1, forward strand.
AGGATTATCCATCAGCCATCTTTTCAACAACAGTGGTAGAAATCAAAATACAATGGGAAAGATTTTCAAAGTGCTGAGATGAATAACTGTCAATGCAAAACTCAACACTTCAGTGTGAGGTCAAAATAAATACATTTTCAAATAAAAACTGAAGTGGCTCTCCATGAATAGATTATTGTTGGAAACGAGTCTACAAAATTTACTTTTTTAAAGTGAATTTACAAAATGTACTTCAGGAAGGAAGACATTGAACCCAGAATGAGGAATAGTGAAGCAAAGCTATAAGTATGGGCATTTACAGCACAAACATTGACCCAACAGTCTCCTCTGTCTTCCAATGGAGGAGGTCTTCCCAGGTGGCACAGGGGTAAGGAATGCGCCTGCCAATGCAGGAGACAGAGGGGCAAGGGTTCAATCCCTGCGTCAGGAAGATCCACTGGAGGAGGGTATTGATTACACAGTCCAGTATTTTTGCCTGGAGACTCCCAGGATAGAGGAGCCTGGCCGGTTACCGTCCATTGGGAGGCAAAGAGTCAGACACCACTGAAGCAACTTAGCACCCAGGCATGCGTGTCAAATAGAGAAGATTGTCTAACGTTCAAACATTGAGGAATAAAAGAGGAATAAAGTAAATGTGATCTATGCAACAGGAGATGAAGAAGAAACAGCAAGTAAACAAGACACAAAATAAGATGGTGTAATTAAATACAACTATTCAGTGGTAACACTACAATAAAAGGATTTAAATTAACAGTTTAAAAATATAGATTATCAGAGTGAAAAAAGAAAAACTACTACTTATAGGTTACAGAAGACTCATCTAACACATAAGGATACAGAAGAAAATGAAATTTAAATGATAGAGAACTTAAACCATGAAAATACCATCCCCTTGTATCTGAGGACTCTGCATGTGTGGATTCAGGGAGCTGACTGTACTACAGCATTTTATATAAGGGACTTGGCCATCTGCAGATATCGGTATCCATGGTGAGCCTTGGAATCAAAATCCTGCAGATACTGAGGGAGAAGGATGACCATACTACCTGAAAGAAAGCTGATACAACTATATAAATGCTAGACAAAATCTGTTACAGCAAAGAGGGAGTATTCAGGATAAGGAATGATGAATCATGCCTTATGTGTATATCTAATTTAAAAATACAAAGTGTATTGTGTATAAAAT
>SJYW01017284.1:488104-506925 GCA_006410735.1 Raphicerus campestris
CAACCCTCAACAAAGTCTCCATTTGGGGTAGCAAAAAAGTGTCCCTTAGAATTTACAATAACCACCCTAAATCTTCTGTGGGCTGAAGTGGTCTGAGAAATTGATATGGAATTGGTCAGTGATGACCCTCAGATGCCTAGAAGAGGCAATAAAAAACATATTCTGTACAGACAGTATTTCAGTGCAGGCTATGAAGAAGTCCCCAAGATAAAGTCTTACTGAAGATTAATTTATAATAAAAAATGTGTAACTATCAGGGAAACAGTCACCTATGAATAAGAATGAAAAGATACTCAAAAAATGACATTAGACTCCTAAACCCTTTAGATAATGACATAATGCAATAGAAGCTATAAAATACATGTTCAATAGATACAATTTGAAATTTAAGAAGAGTTTTAGAATATACAAAAATTGTGAGTATACTATACAGAATTCCCATAGACTGTATACTATATCCTCTACTAACAATATCTTACTTCTCATCAGTATTGATGTTGACCTCGATCACCTGGCTAAGACAGTGTCTATTGGGTTTCTTCAACTGGAAAATTGTAAAACTCTTTTTTTTCTTCTTATCATGCTCTCCTCTTTAGGAGGATATAATTGTATACAGAGCACATTAGGAGTGAAAAGTTACATTCTACCGTTTAAGACCACTCTTTTGCATGGAAAATTTATTCTCCCTCATTTATTTATTCATTCATCAAATTATATCAGTCTTGATTCACAGATATTTAATCTATAATTTATGTTATAAACAAATATGATTTTATTTCTTCTTCTGCTCTAATTCTTCTAGCTTTGGCAATTGGATGCTCTTTCAGCTGACTCTGTGTCCCTTTGGCATACTCCTATCATTGTGGGTCTCTGTTCATTTTTTTAAAATCAAGTTCTTCATTTTGGTACTGCAAATGCTCCAGTATTTCTTATGTTTTTCCTGCCCCAGTCCTAGAATAAGCCCTTTCTCTGAGAAGCCTTGGCTTCTTCAGTTGCAAATGACACTAGAAATCAAGATCTTGATGCTAGGTGGGTTGATTACTCTGGGGCCGTCTTTGCTTCTAGATTTTTCAGTTAACAGAACAAAGAAATACATGTATACTTTCCTATGCACAGACACTACCAATATTTATACGTTAATCTCTGCAACCACATAAAGCTAACAACATGCTCACACTGATGCCTCCACGTCTAATCCATTGCCATAGAGATCACTCTTGTTTCCTCCTTTCAAATAGTTATACATATCTGGCGGGCATACATATGGTGATATCAGAATTATTAACCTGTATCCCCCTGGGAAACAGTTGTATCAAGTAAGATTCAAGGGTGATGTAGTTTCTTTAGCTAAAATACATACTTTAAATGATTACATAAGTAAATATATTAACATATAATAAAATAACAGAACATCATAAAATATACTGTTTTGAAAAGAATCAAATACAAATTCTAGAAATTAAAAATAAAGTCAGTGAAATTAAAAACTTATTGTGTGCATTCAACAGCATAGTAAACTCAGATTAAAAGAGAATCAGAAATGAAAAATAAAAGAGAAGGTCAATGACATCATGGATGGAATAAGAAAATTCGCTATATGTTTATTAGGAGCTTCAGAAAGAAAGTACAGTGAGAACAAGAAAGAGAAAATACCTTACATTATAGTAAAGACTTTGTCCAGAATTTATGAAATAGATGACTTCTCAGAAAATGTAAGCACATTGCAAGCAAAATTCATAAAAAGCAAGCTTCACCTTGACACACCATTGTAAAACTGAGAAATGCCGAGGGGAAAAAACCCTAAATGCAATCAGAGAAAAATACAATTTACTTACAAAAGAAAAGGATTATCCATCAGCCATCTTTTCAACAACAGTGGTAGAAATCAAAATACAATGGGAAAGATTTTCAAAGTGCTGAGATGAATAACTGTCAATGCAAAACTCAACACTTCAGTGTGAGGTCAAAATAAATACATTTTCAAATAAAAACTGAAGTGGCTCTCCATGAATAGATTATTGTTGGAAACGAGTCTACAAAATTTACTTTTTTAAAGTGAATTTACAAAATGTACTTCAGGAAGGAAGACATTGAACCCAGAATGAGGAATAGTGAAGCAAAGCTATAAGTATGGGCATTTACAGCACAAACATTGACCCAACAGTCTCCTCTGTCTTCCAATGGAGGAGGTCTTCCCAGGTGGCACAGGGGTAAGGAATGCGCCTGCCAATGCAGGAGACAGAGGGGCGAGGGTTCAATCCCTGCGTCAGGAAGATCCACTGGAGGAGGGCATTGACTACACACTCCAGTATTTTTGCCTGGAGACTCCCAGGATAGGGGAGCCTGGCCAGTTACCGTCCATTGGGAGGCAAAGAGTCAGACACCACTGAAGCAACTTAGCACCCAGGCATGCGTGTCAAATAGAGAAGATTGTCTAACGTTCAAACATTGAGGAATAAAAGAGGAATAAAGTAAATGTGATCTATGCAACAGGAGATGAAGAAGAAACAGCAAGTAAACAAGACACAAAATAAGATGGTGTAATTAAATACAACTATTCAGTGGTAACACTACAATAAAAGGATTTAAATTAACAGTTTAAAAATATAGATTATCAGAGTGAAAAAAGAAAAACTACTACTTATAGGTTACAGAAGACTCATCTAACACATAAGGATACAGAAGAAAATGAAATTTAAATGATAGAGAACTTAAACCATGAAAATACCATCCCCTTGTATCTGAGGACTCTGCATGTGTGGATTCAGGGAGCTGACTGTACTACAGCATTTTATATAAGGGACTTGGCCATCTGCAGATATCGGTATCCATGGTGAGCCTTGGAATCAAAATCCTGCAGATACTGAGGGAGAAGGATGACCATACTACCTGAAAGAAAGCTGATACAACTATATAAATGCTAGACAAAATCTGTTACAGCAAAGAGGGAGTATTCAGGATAAGGAATGATGAATCATGCCTTATGTGTATATCTAATTTAAAAATACAAAGTGTATTGTGTATAAAATATTATACATATATTTTACTTACATTTTAATACACATACATTATATATAGTGTGTATATATATATATATATATGAGGGAGATATAAAATTTGATAAATCCATTTCTCCAGAGGATAGAGGGAGAAACACTCTTAACTTATTTATGAAGTAATATGTCATTAATAATTTGGTTCTCTTCTTTTTGAAAACATGAGAAATCTAAAAAAATTTTTTTAGTAGAAAATAATTTAGTAAAAATTATAAACATTAATTAATTAATAGATGTTAAGAACATAACAACAAATAAACTATTTTTTAAAAATCTAGGATTCAATCTAAAAAACATTTGTAAGGCTCTTAAAAAGAAAATATGGCATTCATGAAATAGATAAAAACAAGCCATATTAAATTTAGAGAGAAAGCACCAAAGAATTGATGCTTTTGAACTATGGGGTTGGAGGAGACCTTTGAGAGTTCCTTGCACTGCAAGGAGATCCAACCAGTCAGTCTTAAAGGAAATCAGTCCTGAATATTCATTGGAAGGGCTGATGTTGAAGCTGAAGCTCCAATACTTTGGCCACACTGACTCACTGAAAAAGACCCTGCTGCTGGGAAAGACTGAAGGCAGGAGGAGAAGGAGATGACAGAGGATGAGATGGTTGGATGGCATCACTGATGCAATGGACATGAGTTTGAGCAAGCTTTGGTACTGGGGTCCAGCCTGGGTTGGATCCAGGGATTCCCTCAGGAGGAATGGCGGCGACTGAGATTTATTTAGAGATATATATATAGAGATAAGAAAGAATATTGTAGTTAAGAAAATAGAGGAAAGAAAGAGGCTGATATTCCTTGGTTTACACAGAAAGCCAATAAAGCCCCAAGACAAGAGACTTGCACTGTTCACGTAGGCCGCAGGTGCCCTCCTGGTCTCCCGAGGGAGTGAAGACACAGAGCGCTTTCCCATTCAGGTCTTAGAAGCCCAGGCAAATAAGTGAACATGGAGGGCCCCTGTGCTCCAAGGGATCAGCCTGAAAAAAAAAAAAAAAAAAAGAGTAAGAGAGAGAAAGAAAGAAAGAACAACACAGGGGAACCAGGCTTTCGTAGAAATGGTCCATATCTTTATTTTTCAGGGAAGCTTTTATACTTTAAGTTGTACACAGAGATAAATGTAAGAAGCAGAGTCACAGTAGGGTCAGCTGCTCTGACCCTTACCTAAAAACAGAGTGTTCTTTGCATACCTTTGTTCTTACGAGGGTCTTATGTTTGGTTACAATATCTTCTGGTCTGGAGACAGATTAACATTTTATGGCCCCATCTTTCTTTCTATTGATAAAGGTTAGTCAATCAGAAAACTTGTTTTCCCCTAAGATCTGCTTAGTCTTAAGACAGTGATAAAGTTACATTCTTACATAGCAAGGATACAATGATTTATAACAAAGAAAGAGGAGTACAGTGATTTTTAACAAAGAGAAAATTCATTAACTCAAAAGTCTAGTATTTGCTAACATCAAAACTACTATATTTCTTTTTCTACATCCCAATGACATTGATTAACATACTCCCAGGTGCCTAAGGGTATGGAGGCCTGGTGGCAATCATTAACTCAGCAATGAAACCCTTCACCAACATGATTTTTATCTTTAGAAAATCTCTATGCTAACTAAGACTTTCAAAATACTCCAAACTCTCTGTGCTGTTTATAGTTGAGAGGTTGTGAACAATTATGTGTGTAGTAGCAAGAGTGTGGATAAACCTGTCACACAAGCTAGACTGCTAGCAGAGAGGTTTGAGCTGAGACACTCCTTTTATATGCAGGAGACTATTAACTGGAGCGCTAAGTTAATTTTCCAGAGAAAGATGGTCAGGGATAGCCCCTGTTAACGTCATAAGAGTGTAGTATAAGAGACAGATTTTGGTTTCGGGGGTAGATGCTCAAGCAGATCCAGGGGACCCCTTGAGTCCTGACCCGCCTTGCTCATCAGGCCTCTTCCGCATGACCTTATCATGGGGGTGGGGTCGGGGAGTCCCTTGAGTCCTGATCTGCCTTTGCCTGTCAGGTCTCTTCCTCATGACCTTTGCCATGGGTGGGATCTCCTGTGCTGGCTCCCAGCACTTAGGGAGTTGGTGATCGACTGGGAAGTCTGGCATGCTGTAGTCCATGGGGTTGCAAAGAGTCAGACACCACTGAGTGACTGAACTTAATTGAATTATTGATATTCATGTCTACTACTACTACTACTACTAAGTCGCTTCAGTCATGTCTGACTCTGTGCGACCCCATAGACAGCAGCCCACCAGGCTCCCCCGTCCCTGGGATTCTCCAGGCAAGAAAACTGGAGTGGGTTGCCATTTCCTTCTCCAATATTCATGGTTAGGGAGACAGTATTATGAATTGATTATTCTTAAAATTAAATCAGAACATTAAGTACAATTTCAGTAAAAAACATACAAAGGATTGAGTTCTTTGAAATCAAGTCTGTAAATATAAGGAAGAACAAATGTAAAGATCAGTCACGGCAAATGTGACGAGTCTTGCTTACAGAGTTTAGTAAGATTGTGTGATATGTATGTGGATATATATGTATATATAACTATGACATGTACGGAAAGATAAATAGATGACTTTAGGAGAATAAAGAGCACAGAAACAGACTCATCATGTATGAAAACTTCGATTATAACATAGGTTGCCTACAAAGCAGTGGGAAGAAAATAGATTATTTAATAAATGTCTATGAAAACACTGGAAAGAAAGTCAACAAACTGGAAAGACATGAAATTAGAACTCTACTTTTTGCCCTCTGTACAAATGACTTCCAAATGGACTGAAGACATAATGAAAAGCCAAATGTAATAAATAGAACTCTTGAGGTACAAGATATAATTTCTTGATAAACAACTAGAACAGAACATTTAAAATAATGATAAATTTGACTCCATTAAAATTTAAAACTTCTATGTGGCCAAGACCCACAAAGTGAAAGATAAACCACAGATTTGGAGAAAATATTTATAATGCATATAACCAAGAATTACTATTTAAATGCATATGTAATGACTGTAAGTAAAAAATTTAAAAGACAAACCACCAAAAGGAAATTAGAAAAAGGGATAGAACATTTCTTAAAGAGAAGAGCCAATGTCTGATAAGCAATAATAGTCAGGGAAGGACAAAGGAAACCATGAAGTTACACCATGCTACTCCAACAGATTGGCAAATACTAAAAGACTGAACATGCAAAGTGTTGGAAAGAATATAGAATAATGGGAGCTCTCTAACTTTACTAGTGGGTGTATAAAAATGTATAACCACTTTGGATTTGGCAATATCTAGGAGCTAATAGGAAGTGCGGACTGTGAAGTGGAATTAAAAAGCCTCTTGATGAAAGTGAAAGTGGAGAGTGAAAGAGTTGGCTTAAAGCTCAACATTCAGAAAACGAAATTTCATGGCATCCGGTTCCATCACTTCATGGGAAATAGATGGGGAAACAGTGGAAACAGTGTCAGACTTTATATTTTTGGGCTCCAAAATCACTAAGGATGGAGATTGCAGCCATGAAATTAAAAGACACTTACTCCTTGGAAGAAAAGTTATGACCAATCTAGACAGTATATTCAAAAGCAGAGACATTACTTTGCTGACTAAGGTCTGTCTAGTCAAGGCTATGTTTTTTCCAGTGGTCGTGTATGGATGTGAGTTGGACTGTGAAGAAAGCTGAGCGCCGAAGAATTGATGCTTTTGAAGTGTGGTGTTGGAGAAGACTCTTGAGAGTCTCTTGGACTGCAAGGAGATCCAACCAGTCCATTCTGAAGGAGATCAGCCCTGGGATTTCTTTGGAAGGAACGATGCCAAAGCTGAAACTCCAGTACTTTGGCCNAGAGGATGAGATGGATGGATGGCATCACCAACTTGATGGACATGAGTTTGAGCAAGCTCCAGGAGTTGGTGAAAGACAGGCAAGTCTGGTGGTCTACAATTCATGGGATTGCAAAGTCAGACATGACTGAGTGACTGAACTGAACTGAACTGGGAGCAGAACCTCATTCTTTATGGTCTAGAGAAGAATCGGTGCATAATGATTCCAGTTCCACCGCCCAAAGCACCAAGCTCCTGTTCAGCGTTTCACTTCCCTGTGTTTCACTTCACCATCAATGTTTCCTTGGACCACCTCCAACAACACTACTACTACTACTTAAATTCTGTTTGGAGGGCTTGGTTTCTGAGGAAAATCAACCCAAGACTGTCCAGTAGGATACAACTTCTTGCTATCACATTCCAGAATATTCCCAACTTACAAAGCTAACCTTGGAAGAATTAGACTCCTCAGGGTTTCTTCTATTCCAAGTTATTTGATCAGCAATAATACCTTTTCCAGCTTTATGGGAAGCTGCGCAGTAATAACCCTTTAGAGGATGGCAAACAGAGCAATACAAGTAGGTGGTGTTTTCTTCATCTATTTTTTGTCATTACTCATGTAGGCATAGAATGTTGCATGGTAATTCGCAGTTCCATGAACTATAATTTTCTCTTGTAAGGTTATAGTCTAGTAACAAACAATTTACAATGCCTGTTTAAAGAGAAAAAGGATAAAGCTTTCTATAGGACTCTGAACCTCCACAGATGCCAAGTAAGTAAACCCAGAAAAGGAAATGTACTTGCTTTTATTTCTTAAAAACACAGCTCAGTCATATAACCAAGTGATAAAATCCAATGCCTTTTAAAGTCTGGTTTTAAGAGAATCTCTCTATATTACTCTTTAGCATATTTTCTTGAAAATTCAATCAGAAATGATTTTATATGCTGAATTGAGCCTTTAATTACAAATAAATACACTGGAAAACACAGATGTGAACTACAAATGTTAAATGGATAACAGACAAGTAGGAAGTATTTATCAACACTGTATGTATATAAGCATTGGTTTACTTAATGATTTTGAAATCAGGTTAAGAATTTTGATGAAATATAAAGCATTTGAAACATTTTTGAAACTCAGTACAATGCACAGTCTTTTGAACATATTATATCAGTTTACTGATTGTTGGGCTGATCAAAGATTGTATTTGTTTTTGTTATTCATCTATAGAATCAGTTTTAAAAAGAGGTTTTAAAAGTATAAAAATGACAAAACCCCAAAGAAAAGTTCTCTAAATCAGAAGGATAGTAGCAACATTCAGAGAAAGAGAAATCCTATCTACAATAGGAAGAGATATTTAACATTGCAATACCCAGAATATATTTATAAAAAACAAATAACAACAATAGACCCTGCAGCAGAGTAAGAACAACTGGAAATACACAGAATCAAGTGTGATAAGACTAATCAAATAGGACCAAGGCATGGCAGATCGAATGAACCTGCCTGTATCCCCTCTGGGCTTGCCAATGGCTTACTTTGGCCAATGAAACAGTATCAACTTCATGCAGTCAGATGCTTTAAAATGTGCCTTCATACTTTTAGTTTTTGGAAGGCCACCACTGCTCTGAGAACACACTGGGCTTGCCTGCTGGAAGATCAGAGACAACAAGGAGCTGTGCTGGGTTATTCCAGTTGTCCAGTCTAGACCAACTAGCCTCCAGGCACCCACCCCACCAGCTAAATGAGGATGCTTGAGATTGTTCAGGCAAGATTAGGCAAGCCTGGCCCAGAGCAGAATTGCAGAGCAGACTCAGAGGCTTGATGGAAGTATTGATAATAAAGGTTGTTGTTTTAAATTCACTAACTCTTAAAGTGGTTTGTTACTAAGCAGTATTAGAATATATCTGATATATGAGGTACAGATATTCAACAATCATGGAGTAGAAACAAGGAGGGGATATATTTGTCATGAATGTGGGTTAGCTCTTATATTTTCAGTAGGAAAATAAGAGTTAAACATATTAAATAATTGGACACAAGAGTTAAACATATTAAATAAGTGCAGGTATCATAGAAAAATGTTGTGATTCCATTGCCAGAGTTGATTTCTCTATTAGGATATTTGCTAAACAAACATAAAGTTAAAAATTCCAGGGAACAAATACAGAAATGCCACCCTTAACAGTTCTCATTGAGAACTGAAGTTAAATCTTGACTGGAATTGTCCATGTTACAGCTGAATTCATGGCCAGATAACCAAAACTTGAAATCTTATTAGCAACTGTTAATTTTATTAAGAAATACTAGTGGACTTCCCTGCTGGTACAGTGGATAAGAATCTACCTGCTGATGCAGGGGACATGAGATTGATCTCTGATTAGGGAAGATCCCACGTGCCACAGAGCAACTAAAGCCAGGCATTGCAGCTAGTGAAGCCTGCGTGCCCTAGAGCCCGTGCTCTGCAGTAAGAGAAGCCATCACAATGAGAAGCCCCCATACAATGACCAGAGAGCAAACCCCGCGGTCCGCAAGCAGAAAAAGCCTGCAAGAAGCAGCAAAGATCCAGTGCAGCCGAAAATAAAGAAAATTTAAAAAAATACTAGTGATGTACATGTGCCATATATGGCACATCACTAGTATGTTTCAGCATGATTTTNGCAAGCAGAGAAAGCCTGCAAGAAGCAGCAAAGATCCAGTGCAGCCGAAAATAAAGAAAATTTAAAAAAATACTAGTGATGTACATGTGCCATATATGGCACATCACTAGTATGTTTCAGCATGATTTTTAAATTCTATTGGTTTCAAGGACAACTGACAGTGCTTTCATAACATTAAAGTTTTGATAATACCTTAAATAAAACTAGTGATTGTCAAACTTTGTTGCATACTGGAATCACCTGAATTTGGTTTTGAATTCCCAATGCCCAGCTGACACCCCAGAGCAAATACACTAGAATCATGGGACCAAGACACAGGTATCAACAATTTTTCATCTTTTCTCAGGTGGTTCCACTGTGCCGCCACGTTTCAGAACCAATGACCGAGTCCTAGATCTTTGCTGTCCAGTTCTACGGCACCTAGTCACAGGCAGCTACCATCAAGGACTATTTGAAACTTGTCTGCATTAGGATGAGCTATAAGAGGAAAATACGAACCAGATTTTGAAGATGCAGTATGAAAACAAATGTAAAATAGGCCATTAATAAATTTTTACATACATTACATGATGAAATGATAATATTTTGAATATCTGGATTAAATAAAAGATATTATTAAAGTTAATTCACCTANTCAACCCAAGACTGTCCAGTAGGATACAACTTCTTGCTATCACATTCCAGAATATTCCCAACTTACAAAGCTAACCTTGGAAGAATTAGACTCCTCAGGGTTTCTTCTATTCCAAGTTATTTGATCAGCAATAATACCTTTTCCAGCTTTATGGGAAGCTGCGCAGTAATAACCCTTTAGAGGATGGCAAACAGAGCAATACAAGTAGGTGGTGTTTTCTTCATCTATTTTTTGTCATTACTCATGTAGGCATAGAATGTTGCATGGTAATTCGCAGTTCCATGAACTATAATTTTCTCTTGTAAGGTTATAGTCTAGTAACAAACAATTTACAATGCCTGTTTAAAGAGAAAAAGGATAAAGCTTTCTATAGGACTCTGAACCTCCACAGATGCCAAGTAAGTAAACCCAGAAAAGGAAATGTACTTGCTTTTATTTCTTAAAAACACAGCTCAGTCATATAACCAAGTGATAAAATCCAATGCCTTTTAAAGTCTGGTTTTAAGAGAATCTCTCTATATTACTCTTTAGCATATTTTCTTGAAAATTCAATCAGAAATGATTTTATATGCTGAACTGAGCCTTTAATTACAAATAAATACACTGGAAAACACAGATGTGAACTACAAATGTTAAATGGATAACAGACAAGTAGGAAGTATTTATCAACACTGTATGTATATAAGCATTGGTTTACTTAATGATTTTGAAATCAGGTTAAGAATTTTGATGAAATATAAAGCATTTGAAACATTTTTGAAACTCAGTACAATGCACAGTCTTTTGAACATATTATATCAGTTTACTGATTGTTGGGCTGATCAAAGATTGTATTTGTTTTTGTTATTCATCTATAGAATCAGTTTTAAAAAGAGGTTTTAAAAGTATAAAAATGACAAAACCCCAAAGAAAAGTTCTCTAAATCAGAAGGATAGTAGCAACATTCAGAGAAAGAGAAATCCTATCTACAATAGGAAGAGATATTTAACATTGCAATACCCAGAATATATTTATAAAAAACAAATAACAACAATAGACCCTGCAGCAGAGTAAGAACAACTGGAAATACACAGAATCAAGTGTGATAAGACTAATCAAATAGGACCAAGGCATGGCAGATCGAATGAACCTGCCTGTATCCCCTCTGGGCTTGCCAATGGCTTACTTTGGCCAATGAAACAGTATCAACTTCATGCAGTCAGATGCTTTAAAATGTGCCTTCATACTTTTAGTTTTTGGAAGGCCACCACTGCTCTGAGAACACACTGGGCTTGCCTGCTGGAAGATCAGAGACAACAAGGAGCTGTGCTGGGTTATTCCAGTTGTCCAGTCTAGACCAACTAGCCTCCAGGCACCCACCCCACCAGCTAAATGAGGATGCTTGAGATTGTTCAGGCAAGATTAGGCAAGCCTGGCCCAGAGCAGAATTGCAGAGCAGACTCAGAGGCTTGATGGAAGTATTGATAATAAAGGTTGTTGTTTTAAATTCACTAACTCTTAAAGTGGTTTGTTACTAAGCAGTATTAGAATATATCTGATATATGAGGTACAGATATTCAACAATCATGGAGTAGAAACAAGGAGGGGATATATTTGTCATGAATGTGGGTTAGCTCTTATATTTTCAGTAGGAAAATAAGAGTTAAACATATTAAATAATTGGACACAAGAGTTAAACATATTAAATAAGTGCAGGTATCATAGAAAAATGTTGTGATTCCATTGCCAGAGTTGATTTCTCTATTAGGATATTTGCTAAACAAACATAAAGTTAAAAATTCCAGGGAACAAATACAGAAATGCCACCCTTAACAGTTCTCATTGAGAACTGAAGTTAAATCTTGACTGGAATTGTCCATGTTACAGCTGAATTCATGGCCAGATAACCAAAACTTGAAATCTTATTAGCAACTGTTAATTTTATTAAGAAATACTAGTGGACTTCCCTGCTGGTACAGTGGATAAGAATCTACCTGCTGATGCAGGGGACATGAGATTGATCTCTGATTAGGGAAGATCCCACGTGCCACAGAGCAACTAAAGCCAGGCATTGCAGCTAGTGAAGCCTGCGTGCCCTAGAGCCCGTGCTCTGCAGTAAGAGAAGCCATCACAATGAGAAGCCCCCATACAGCGACCAGAGAGCAAACCCCGCGGTTTGCAAGCAGAGAAAGCCTGCAAGAAGCAGCAAAGATCCAGTGCAGCCGAAAATAAAGAAAATTGAAAAAAATACTAGTGATGTACATGTGCCATATATGGCACATCACTAGTATGTTTCAGCATGATTTTTAAATTCTATTGGTTTCAAGGACAACTGACAGTGCTTTCATAACATTAAAGTTTTGATAATACCTTAAATAAAACTAGTGATTGTCAAACTTTGTTGCATACTGGAATCACCTGAATTTGGTTTTGAATTCCCAATGCCCAGCTGACACCCCAGAGCAAATACACTAGAATCATGGGACCAAGACACAGGTATCAACAATTTTTCATCTTTTCTCAGGTGGTTCCACTGTGCCGCCACGTTTCAGAACCAATGACCGAGTCCTAGATCTTTGCTGTCCAGTTCTACGGCACCTAGTCACAGGCAGCTACCATCAAGGACTATTTGAAACTTGTCTGCATTAGGATGAGCTATAAGAGGAAAATACGAACCAGATTTTGAAGATGCAGTATGAAAACAAATGTAAAATAGGCCATTAATAAATTTTTACATACATTACATGATGAAATGATAATATTTTGAATATCTGGATTAAATAAAAGATATTATTAAAGTTAATTCACCTAGTCTTTCTCTTTAAAATGCTACTGGAAAATTTTAAATTTCATATAGCTCAAATTTGTGGCTAATACGTCTTTCCACTAGACAGCACTCACCTCGACTCTCCCACTAAACTAGAATATAAATAATTTTAATATTCATGTGACTTTACAAACTGTTGCTTAATGAGGTATGTGTTTACATTGGCAAACTCGATATACTATTCTGTAGGCAGTTCGTTTTTAAAGAAATAACCCTCTGTAACCCAGTCCTGGGTTTGCCACACGGTTTTTATCATTGCTTATGGAAAATAATTCGTTGTTGTTTAGTTGCTAAGTCATGTCCAACTCTTTGTTACCCCACTGGCCGTAGCCCACCAGGCTCCTCTCTGTCCAAGGGACTTCCCAGGCAAGAATACTGAGTGAGTTGCCATTTCCTCCTCCAAGGTATCTTCCCAACCCAAGTATTGAAACTGCATCTCCTACGTCTTCTGCACTGGCAGGCAGATTCTTTAGCACCGAGCCATCACAGAGCTCTGATGGAAAGTTTACTTAGGATTTAAAATTACAAGTATAGGATTTAAAATTACAAGTATAATTAAAATGTGCAAAGTCATCATATTGAGGAGCTATGTGTCAATCAATGGCATTTGTCAGTGGGATAAAATATTAAAAGGGAAGAGGAAGGTAAGATCTGAAAAAATAACAGCAAATGTGCCTGCTGGGCATTCTAACAAATTTTGATTTTTGATAATCAAATATTCTTATAGTAAGAAATAAGTTCACAGGTGGCTCAGTGGTAAAGAAGCTGCCTACCAATGCAAGAGACTTGGGTTCCATCCTTGGGTTGGTAGGATCCCCTGGAGAAGGAAATGGCAATCCACTCCAGTATTCTTGCCCGGGAAATCCCACGGACAGAGAAGCCTGGTGAGGTACAGTCCATGGGGTCGCAAAAGAACTGGACACGACTTAGTGACTAAACAACATCAACAACAAGAAATAAGTATATTGCAATTCTCTTTATTGAGTAGGCAACACTCAGGATATTAATCAAGTTGAATATTTTTAAAATAGTAATTTTTAAAAATCACGAAAAAAAGATGCTGTGTATGAAACTGTAGTGTAGAGCTAATTGTGTTTTCAGCTAATTTTAAACCATTTAATGCCAGCACATTGCTTAAATTTGCAATGGACCATTCCAGGGTTGGTAATTTTTTAAAAAACTGAAAAAATTTGACTCAGCATGTATTTTTTAACTTATTTCACATCTCCTATTATTATCATTATTATTCATAAGATGATAATTAACATCCATGGCTGGAGGCCATTCCTTGTGATTTTATTAAAACTCTTCCTTTTCTAGTATAGAGTTTCCTTTAATCCCAGATTAATTTATTTCCCATTCACTGTGGCAAAGCTCCTGAAATGAATATATTCACAAATTCTTATAATAAAATTTAACATCCTGATTATTTAAAAATGACAAAATTGCTGTGTATTTCCTTCCAATCACTTGCTTTTGTCAGTCCTACAGTTGGCTTATTTTCATCCATGGTGGAATCTTTAATCTCAGCCAAAAGGAAAAAGGAGGTCACATCATGGCAGCAGCTACAGGTAGCTGGTGCCATCTCTGACCACCTGGTTCATGGTTTCCAACTCAATTATTCCCTGTCCTTTTAGGAACACCAGTCCCCACCATTTGCTATTGTCATGTTTGTTTTTTATGTATTTTCCTCATAAATTTTCATGAGG
The DNA here is from genome assembly GCA_006410735.1 of Raphicerus campestris. Classification (NCBI taxonomy): domain Eukaryota; kingdom Metazoa; phylum Chordata; class Mammalia; order Artiodactyla; family Bovidae; genus Raphicerus; species Raphicerus campestris. Next base: position 502,778 of record SJYW01017284.1, read on the forward strand.
TCAGCGGAATTTACCTTAGATTTGTTTTTGTTTTCTGTTTTAACTCTAAAGTAAATTTCCCTTTAAACAAAACAACAGCTTTGACATGATANTAGGAACACCAGTCCCCACCATTTGCTATTGTCATGTTTGTTTTTTATGTATTTTCCTCATAAATTTTCATGAGGTCAGCAGAATTTACCTTAGATTTGTTTTTGTTTTCTGTTTTAACTCTAAAGTAAATTCCCCTTTAAACAAAACAACAGCTTTGACATGATAAGAAAGACAATGAGGAAAAGAGGAGCTTTCACCTCTGAACGGCTTGAAGAGGCCTGCCGCACCCTCTCTTATTATACCCTGTAAGCTCCGAAGTGAGTGAGTCAGAGGAATGAAAAGGTTATTTTATTTCATATTCATCACTTTGCTCAAAACGTTTTTAAAAGATACTCCATTTCACTGGTTTGCATCAAACCAAATTGTGCAAAACTGGGGCTCACAATGGAGGCAGGATGAGGAAAGGGAGCCCCCAGCATCAGCCTCCTGAACGAGGTACAAATAGCTCAATCATCTATGTTCCTCCTGAGGCTCTTGCCACATTCTGCCTTAAATTACAGCTATGGTTACTCACAGGCTATTTGATCAGTTCCCCGAGATCAGGAATGTTGCCTAGTATGTAACAAATGGCAATATTTATAGATTAAATGGAATATCTTATCCATTTTTGCATGCTCCTAATAGCTATAGGCTTGTCCCAAAAGGGATTCAATAAACACACTGATTGAGTGCTATATCACGCACCTACTCTAAGACTGGGAATTATTTCCAGTGTAAACACTTTTAAGGTTTCTCCTTCCTAGTAGCCAGTAGAGTTAATTGAACTGGCACTTGAATTGAAATAAAATGCTCAGATGTGAACTCATGTCTTTGCTTTGCATGTCTGGTACAGCGATCTTTAGCTAATGACTCATTAGGTATTTACTTGCAATAATTAAAATCTTCATATGTTATCACCTTTTCTGTGTATCACCTTTTTTTGCTATATCAACTAGGGAGACCAAAATTTTGTTATCTCCTAAATCAATTTTTAAAATTTAATAGTATTACCTGGGGAATTGAGGAAAATCTCACAGGCTCAATAGCCACTTTCTCTTCTCTTTTGGTTTTTACCTTTGGTGTTCATTCAAAAGTAATAGTAGTTGCCATTTATTCAGACCCTAACATTTGCTGGGTGCTTTGCTCATTTTAATTTAACTTTTCACAAGCTTATAAATTAAAGATTATAATACCCATTTTTTAGATTCCGATGATAATTAACTTACGTTATATTCATAACCACACAAGGTATATTAGTCAGGGTTCTTCAGATAAGCAGAAGCAACTAGAGAGAGGAAAAGAGAGAGACTTATAAGGAATTGACTCACATGATTGTGGAGGCCAACAAGTCCAAAATCTTCAGGGTGAGCAGGCATGCTGGAGGCCCAGGGAAGAGTTGCAGTTCAAGTCTGGAATTCTTTTATTTTTCCAAGGGAGTTCAGTCTTTTTCTGTTGTATAAGGCCCACCCACATTATGGAATGCAATCTGCTTGACTCAAAATCCATTGACTTAAATGTCAGTCTCACCTGAAAAAAACAACTTCACATAAACATGCAGACAATGTTTGACCAAATATCTTCATACGGTGGCCTAGCCAAATAGATACATAAAATTAACCATCATACAAGGTAAATATTATGATTACATGCTACTGCAGGGGAACAAAACTTGCCATCCCAAATGTCTCTTTGGTATGCAGATTTTTTTTCAGATTGAAAACAATCAAACCCAAAAGACTCAGGAAGAAACTTTGACCTTCCCCATAACTGCAACAAATAGGCACTTTCCTGGTGATCCAGTGGTTAGGACTCCACATTTCTAATGCAAGGGGTTTGGGTTAGATACCTGGTTGGGGAACTAAGGTCCCACATGATGTGCAGTGCAGTGTAAACAAAAACAAAAAACTTTTTAAAATTATTTCAGATAAAAGGCATATTCCAGGAACAGAGCTATTACCAGAGACACCAGCCAAAAAAAAAAAAATAATAATAATATGGGCTAAGGGTGGCAGGGGAACAGAGCTTACAGATCAGAGTCTACTCAGTGTCTTCTTGTCTCTGCGGGGCCTAGAAAACGTTTATTTACCAAATATTTGCTTTTCCACCTTCATAAGAATTGTCTTCTTCCCCTCTGAAGTCCCAGCCACAATTGGTAACAACTTTTGTCTTTAAACTGAAGATATTTAAGATGGGGTTTGAGCCATTTTGGTGAGTTACTCAGTTTTTTGGCTTTCTCCCATGAATACGTTATTAAACTTTTGTTTTGATTTTCTCCTGTTACTCTGTCTCAACCTAATTCTTAAACCAGCCAGAAGAAGGGTAGAGTGAAATTTCTTCCTTCCTGACATTACAAACGAATACAATAAGCACTGAACAATTGCACAATATCCAACAGTTTGCTATGAGGATCTGGAGTTTATAAAAGAACTTTCTGTTTTTCAAAAATCCATTTATTTTTCATTTTGTGTACTATCTCCCAAATTAATGTTGCTGTTGCTGTTGTTGTTGTTGCTGTTGTTTTTCAATTAAGAAGAAGTATATTCTCCCAGGGCCAAATTCATTTTAAAAGAAGTATTGGGTTGGCCAAAAATTTTGTTTGGGATTTTCTATCACATCTTACGAAAAACCCAAATGAACTTTTCGGCCAACCCAACATTTAGGGTTTGTAGCTGTATATTTTAGAGGTCTAATTTATCCACTAATAAATATCTACCAAGGTTGATGATCAAGTCTAATGAAGTAAGTATCATCATGAGAAATAAGAGAGCTATTTCTCAAACAAGCAGTGACAAAAACTAGGCAGTGACAAAACAAGCAGGGACAAAAACTAGGGAATTCTGTCTTTCACAATCTCTGAAAACGTGTCCATGCATTCCCTGAGGCCAACACTTGAATTCAGGACCCTACTACTTCAATAGCATTTCATGCCTTGTCTTCACTTTATGTTCCAAAACTCGACATTAATCAGACCCCCACACCACTGGACCCTTCTCCCCGACATCTCTAGTAGTTATCAATTGTCTAATGAAAAAAGCTGAAAATTTGAAGTGACGCATCAATAGTCTTTTCTAAAGGAGCATCAATTACTTTTCTACCCACCGTTTTTGCCCTTCACTATGAACCTTCGTTCAGGTTCAATTTTGGCCCCAAGAAAAGTTCATGTATTATTTGATTTTGTGTGTGTGTGTGATTTCTGCCTTTGCATTGACCCAGGTGATCTTATCTTCTGACTCCATCTTTTTCCCCTCTAGGCTAAGTTTTCTCAAGACCCCAGCCAGCGGCAACTCATTCCCCAAATTGCTTAACAGTGTTGTTAAGGTTTGCAGATTCAGGTAATGGGTAATACTCTGGTCACCTGATGCCAAGAACTGACTCACTGGAAAAGACCCTGATGCCGGGAAAGATTGAGGGCAGGAGGAGAAGGGGACGACAGAGGATGAGATGGCTGGATGGCATCACTGACTCAACGGACATAGGTTTGGGTGGACTCCTGGAGTTGGTGATGGACAGAGAACAGCGGAGACGGGACCGGCGTGCGGTTCATGGGGTCGCAAAGAGTCGGACACGGCTGAGCGACTGAACCGAACTGAATCTCTATTTATGCGCTTTTCTCATCTGGTCAAAGAGAGGGCTGGAACCAGTGTCCGAAAAGGAATCCCAAAGCCAAATGCAATTGGTTTCCCGTGACCTGAGTACGTTCCGCGTTCTGCACGAAGGCTCTACCAAAGTAGGTGCTCAATAAATGTTTAACACTTTAACTGACAAATGACACCGAGTAAAGATTGCAGCCTGTGGGACAAGGGCGAGCTTGCCTCTCCGTGAAGGGTGCCTTTTGGCGCTCGTCCACCAGCCTAGGTTTCACTGGTGCAGGGTTAGCGCCCACCGCCGCCAGGGCAGGCGCAGGCAGAGCAGTGCGCATGCCCGGTGTCTAGGGGCGCCTCCAGGCGCGCAGACCGCTCGGCCCCGCCCCCGGCTCTCGGGCGCGCGCACTCCTCGGCCCCGCCCCCCGAGCTCGGGCGCGCGCGCGGCCCCACGGAGCGTACCCTGCGTGCGGGTCCCCGCCGAGCCCGCTGGGC
>SJYW01017284.1:507700-521444 GCA_006410735.1 Raphicerus campestris
CTGCGGGCGCGGCGGGCGGCGTTGGGGCCGCGGCGGGCGGTGTTGGGGGCACTGGCTCTGGGGGCGCGGGCCTCGGAGGCGGTTTCCGGACGGGTTCCCCGGGACGGCGCCGGTCCCTGGCTGGTCCCGGCGTCCGGCCCGGGGCAGGGCCCGCTGCAGCCCGGGACCCCGGCGAGGGCCGAGGCGAGCCCCCAGGGCCCTGCTGGCTGCTCGGGCCCCCGCCGCGAGCGCGACCCAGGGCGGCGGCCGCGGTCCGGGAGGGGCGGCCGGGCCGTCGAGCAGGTGGCGGCCGCGCCCCCTGCCTGGGAGCCGAGGGCTGAGCGCGAGCAAACTTCCCCGGAGTGACTGTCCCGGGACGCCGGGGGTCCCGGGGGCCGAGAATCACCTCGGCCGCCCCGGGGGCTGCGGGGCCCAGGCGAACGCTGCTGGGCTTCTGCGAGTTCAGTTTCCTTGTGGTCCTGCAGCTCGTCCTCCAAGTTCTGAGCGGTGTTCACGGCCCATTCGCTCTTGAGATAGATGTGCAGGTTTGGTGTTTTGGTAAGAAGGGTATTTGCTCTCTTGGGGAGAATAGACTTATATTGTGTCCTGTTATCTCAAAGAAAGTATTGTTAGGGCATGCCGGGGACTCCTATTTATCAAGAAACCTATTGTCCTGTGTGCGCTTGGAGAAAGCCAGCTAATTTCTATTATTAGCCGTGAAAAGACAAAGAGCGATGATTGTGCTATCTTTCCCCCCTTTTCTCTCTCTCTTTCATCCTTTGATTTAAATACTCTCAGCCACATCTTGGAGTACTGTAGTTCCCAAAACTGGCTGCACGAAAACGTCACCGGGGAGTTTTAAAACTCTAGGCTCAAAACTGCAGACCAAGTAAAACGCGGTATGTAAAGTTCCCTCAGTGATTCCAGCAGTGCAGCAGAGTTTGGGAAGCACCGGTTTAATATAACAAAGTCAAGTTTTGAGTTTTGCGAAGTAGCAGTTTGATACTGCTGAGATGAAACGCTAGCTTCGTTCTCCATAGGCAGGAACTCACAAAGAGTAGCTTGTTCCCCTCCAGGGGACGGAGGGAAGCGTCTCTAAAGGTTCAAACTTTGGCTAAACACGACTCCGGCGTCCAGGCATTGTTCTAACTACTGCGTTGAATTTCTTAGTAGTAAGGCCACCCTCTCTGACCCCTGCCTTGGCTTCTTCTAACTCGCTATCAGCCTCTCTCCCCACCCTTCCCCAGCTCCCGCATTTTAGCCATTCATCCCACAACCTCTGGGAGGAACCCCTCCCCCAGTAAGTTCTGCCTCTGGCGGGGACGGGGTTGGGTGTGATAGTTGCGGGTTACTATAGCAACGGGTCTTCCAGGGGAAGTGGACGGGTCTACCTTTGGTTTGCTGAATAGTACCCTTCCTTTTCTAAAGAGTTTGAATCTCCCTTTTCTTGGCCTCGGCTCAGGTAAAGGTGTGTTCACGGTCCCAATTTTTCTTTACGTGATTACAGAATTATGTATCAGTGCTATTGTATGGAGTGACAATACAAACAGCTCTGCTGTTCTCCCCTGAAGAGATTTTCTTTTACCAATCTCTGCACTTAAGAACTTGTGTAACAAAGTTCTAAAAGAGATGAAAAGCACCTTTAAAAAGAACCCTTGATTTTCCTTTAGGACACACATATCTTCAAAGGGTAAGCGTTATTTTTCTAAAGCAGACTTAAGAAGTTTTAAAAGTGAAATATAACCCTGCATCCTTGTGAAAACTTTTGCTAATTTGTGACCAGATACCATTGTCAGTTTGTAAACTGTTTAATTCCTAGAAAGTATTTTGCCATGATTCTTTGCAAAAAGTTAGACCACTTGTAATGTTATACTTTAAAATAAAGAGGGAAAGGCACAGTTCTACAGATTCACCCACTGCTTCCCTTCCCCAGCACACACACATCCAAACAAAGACAGGTTTTTTTTTTTTTTAATGTTGGTTCTTTTATGCACAAAACAGTTATTCCTTCACCAACTCATTCCAGTTTATTTTGCAAGGAACTCTTAAAACTGTTCATGTAAAATAGTTCAGACGTGTCTTTAGGCTTGTTCCTGTTTTGAAATCTTTCAAACTTTGCTATGTAGATGATCAGAATTTGATCAGTCAATCCAAAATGCTTATGGTAGTACAGAGATTTCCAGCATGCATTAGGGATTGAAGACGTTTTCTCTACTCTGGTGTTATGTGCTAGTTAACTTTTGGACTGTCATGCAAATTCTGTAAGGTTGATTTTCCCCATTTTACTCTGAGCAAATAAAAATAGTGGAAAACCCTTTGATTTGATGGACCTTGTAGTTCAGCAGTAATGCTGTGCTGCTAAGGCGGTAACTTCTCACCTGATCTTCAGTTCAGTTCAGTCCCTCAGTCGTGTCCAACTCTTTGCGACCCCATGAATCACAGCATGCCAGGCCTCCTTGTCCATCACCAACTCCTGGAGTTCACTCAAACTCATGTCCATCAAGTTGGTGATGCCATCCAGCCCTCCATCTCATCCTCTGTCGTCCCCTTCTTCTCAGGCCCCCAATCCCTCCCAGCATCAGAGTCTTTTCTAGTGAGTCAGCTCTTCACATGAGGTGGCCAAAGAATTAGAGTTTCAGCTTCAGCATCAGTCCTTCGATTGAACACCCAGGACTGATTTCCTTTAGGATGGACTCGTTGGATCTCCTTGCAGTCCAAGGGACTCTCAAGAGTCTTCTCCAACACCACAGTTCAAAAGCATCAATTCTTCGGCGCTCAGCTTTCTTCACCTAATCTTAAGGACATAAAAATCACAGCAGTATCATCCAGAAATAAACAGCTGTACATGGCATGATATGCTTCCATTTGTCCTACTTTGTCTGCATAGATACACTTTTAAGCAAAATTGGTACTTTAATTTCATTTGTAGTTTTAAATATTGCCCCTTTGCTAATATATCACAGACATTTCTTGTGCCCTTAACTCGTCCTCAAAAGTAAAATTTTAAATGATGGATATGTCAAAGTTTGTTTAACTAATTTTCTCTTGTTTGACATATTCCATTTTTAGTGTTTGGGAATATGATATTAAACTCTAGTTGGAAATCTTGGCCTTTTCCGATTAAGTGACCTTAATTACCTAATTATTTGATTGTGCTTCCTTTATGCATAGAATGGGGGTAATAATTGTGCCTGCAACATAGAGTTTTGGAGCAATGGAATGAACCAAATAGAGCAAGGTCTTTAGCCTTTAGGCTCTGGATGGGTTTTTTGAGTTTCACTGGGACCACAAAGTAATAGACACACAGGCCGAGCTGGGCTAAAGGCGCTCGCCTGAAAGTCTCACTGTCTCTGACATCTCAGGCTAGATTTATAGCAGAACTCCTGGGGCAAAGATGAACTCTTTTATAACTCTTGAGGCCTGCTGCCAAATTGCTTATACCAGGACACATTGATTCCCTTACATGCCGGATGGTCTTCCTGTAGTGTCAGCACGCCACTGTTTAATTTTTCCTGATATGCAGGAAAAATGTGGCCTTATTTTAATTCATATTTTTTGGTAGCCAGTGAAATTAGTAATTTGCTTTTTATTCGTTCATTTGCCTTTTGAGAGTTGTCTGTTCAGGTGTTTGCCCATTTTATTCTTAATTGATGATTTTAAAAAATGATTTTGAGATGTCTAACATATATTAGATTTGTACAGTGGCTTCGCTGGTGTCTCAGTTGGTAAAGAATCCGCCTGCAATGAGGGAGATCTTCCCTGGGTTGGGAAGGTCCCTTTGAGGAGGGCATGGCAACCCACTCCAGTATTCTTAACTGGAGAATCCCCATGGACAGAGGACTCTGGCAGGCTACAGTCCATGGGGTCACAGAGTCGGACATGGCTAAGTGACTTAGCACAGTACAGGTTTGTACATTTAATTTTCTGATAGCACATGGGTGTGAACTGTCTTACAGCACCCTCTCCTCCTGAGTCAGCCCTGTCTACCAGCAGATCTGTTAGACAGTCCATCCTTTCTTCACTGGGTTGTGGTCTTCCATTTTATTATATTTTAAGATCTTGACTAACTTTTGGGTCTGATTCTGTTTGAGGCCTTACTCATCAGTGATTGATCTCTAATCTTAATCAATGCTAAATCTTTTTAATTGTACATTTAGGATATATGGAAATATCTGCTAGAGCAAGTCACACTGTTCCTTTAAAAATCCTACTTACAGCCATCTCTCCTTTCAGGTCGTGTCTGACTCTTTGTGACCCCGTGAATCACAGCACGCCACGCCTCCCTGTTCATTACCATCTCTCAGAATTCACTCAAACTCATGATGATCTTATTGCCTTTATACTAATACATGCACGTAATTAAATCTAAGAGTACTAAAATACTTACTTAAAATAAGTGACCATCTCTGCATCCCCTCAGGCTCCTCAGTGGCAGCCTTTAGGCTCTGGATGGGTTTTTTGAGTTTCACTGGGACCACAAGTATACGATCTTTTCCTCTTGGGCTAGTCAGAGGCTGGTCCTCTGGTGGCACCCTGTGCTGGGAGAGGGTCCAGATGCCAGGCTGGAGTCTTAGCATCCTCTTCACTTTGGGGAAGGTTCTGGTGCTCTCGCAGTCTGAAGACTTATTCAGGTCCCGTCTGTTAGGGCTCTGGGACTATGGGTCGGAACTCCACAGTGAGAAGGTGGGAAGGGCATCCAGGAAGTCAGGTTTAGTTTACCTGCCTTGACCCTTTCTCCTCCAGTCTTGGAGCAAACTGGAGTGCTTCCCAGCTCTCACGGGTGGTGTGGCATCTCACTCTCAGGTCTGCTGGGTTGCTGTTTGTCTGTCTGATTTCCACTTTCATGATTTTGTTGTCATTTTCACTACAGGTCTTTATATACTTGTTGCATGTCTTCTGGAAAGATCTCTATATTGACATCTATGTGGAATGTAGAAAGAGGATGTTTGAATGCTTGATGTTTTGTTAAACATGCTGTCTTAACCTGGAAGGCTCCGCACATGAATCCTTAGAACTGAGAAGTGTCCAGTGATTTTGGTTCTTTGACAGGGACCGTCATGTATACGTAGTCCGTTTTCCTGAAGGGATGTGAAAAGTTACACAGACCTGTCTGTTAGCAGAGGTGTTTCGTTTGCTTGCTTAATCTTTATTAAGTCCTAACATTTCTTGTTAGGGTTCTCTTAGGTATTTATGTTTTTCTTGCTGTTGTGAAAGGTTCGTCAAGTTGGCTATTGTTGGTATAAGATGATTGTTGATTTTTGTTCTTTGTATTATACCTGGCTCTTAATCTAAGAGCTTTCCAGTTTATTTTTTGGGGTTTCCTAGTTATATAATCAGTTGTATATAGTGACGTTTGTATCTACTTCTTTCTAATAATTATACCGTTTATTTTGGTTTTATGGCAGACTGCTCTAGTGTTAGCCTTCTGGAATAGTATAAAATACTTCTGGAACATTATCAAATAGTAGTGGCAANTTATATAATCAGTTGTATATAGTGACGTTTGTATCTACTTCTTTCTAATAATTATACCTTTTATTTTGGTTTTATGGCAGACTGCTCTAGTGTTAGCCTTCTGGAATATTATAAAATACTTCTGGAACATTATCAAATAGTGGCAATAATGTGCAAACTTTTGTTCTTTAATAGGAAAAACAGTAGTATAATATTGGCTTTTGTTTATCATTTCTCATCATGACAGAGAAAATCTATCCTTTTATTTCCAATTTACCTAGAGGTTTGTTTTTTTATTAAGAGATAGGACTCATTTGAAAAGACTCTGATGCTGGGAAAGATTGAGGGCAGGAAGAGAAGGGGACGAGGATGAGATGGTCGGATGGCATCACCAACTCAGTGGGCATGAATTTGAGTAAACTCCGGGATGTGGTGATGGACAGGGAGGCCTGGCATGCTGCTGTCCCGGGGGTGACAGATAGTCGGAGACGACTGAGCAACTGAACTGAGGAGTGGAATATTAGGAGATTACTGTTAGCAGCTACAGTTTATCACTAGTATTTCTTAACAGATCTACTGACTTGAGTCCCAAATATTAAACTGGAGTAAATCCTTCCCTTTTGAATAGTTCTTTAGAAAAATAAATTCCGTTCATGACAAAACTAAAAGGTAACGCCATATTCGGGGTTTCCTGGACTCTCCGTGGTAAAGAATCCGGCTGCCCGCGCAGGAGAGGGGCAGGTTCGATCCCTGGTCCAGGAAGGTTTCCAAATGCTGCTGAGCAACTAAGCTTTCGTGCCACAGCTACTGAAGCCCGCGCGCCCTGAACCCTGTGCTCCTCAGCCAGAGAATCCACTCGCTGCAGCTNCCATATTCGGGGCTTCCTGGACTCTCCGTGGTAAAGAATCCGGCTGCCCGCGCAGGAGAGGGGCAGGTTTGATCCCTGGTCCAGGAAGGTTTCTAAATGCTGCTGAGCAACTAAGCTTTCGTGCCACAGCTACTGAAGCCCGCGCACCCTGAACCCTGTGCTACTCAGCCAGAGAATCCACTCGCTGCAGCTGGAGAAAGCCCGTGCAGCAGCAGAGACCAACGTAAAAACAAATTATACATTTAATTACGTAATGATAATTATTACTGTATAATTGTAAATTATGTCAGTATAAAATAATACATTATTTTTAAAATCTTAAAAAAAGATAACGTATTTAATCAATATTCATGTCTTCTGGGATGGGGGAATTTTTCCAGGGATTTTTCAAAAGAAAATATTGCAAATTGCAACAGTCATCTCTCATCTTTATCTCTTGGCAGCATTTGATAGAATTGGTCACTCCCTTTTTAATTTGACGTTCTTCATTTGATTTTGAGGACACCACAGTCTCCTGCTTTTCCTTCTGTATCACTGACTTTTCAGTCATTTAAAAATTTTAATGTGTGCTTCCCCCCCGCGCCCCCCACATCAGCCTGTTAATTTGGAGTGCTTAGGGCTCAGTTTTTGTAGGACTTCTGTCACAAACAATTGTAAGATTTTAGTAAAATACTCTATGTAGCTTCTTAAGACTCCCAGTGTATTCTTCCAGCTGGGGTGGCACTCTTAAATTCCTGATGTGTGTTATCCATCTACTTTCTTNGGCATGAATTTGAGTAAACTCCGGGATGTGGTGATGGACAGGGAGGCCTGGCATGCTGCAGTCCCGGGGGTGACAGATAGTCGGAGACGACTGAGCAACTGAACTGAGGAATGGAATATTAGGAGATTACTGTTAGCAGCTACAGTTTATCACTAGTATTTCTTAACAAATCTACTGACTTGAGTCCCAAATATTAAACTGGAGTAAATCCTTCCCTTTTGAATAGTTCTTTAGAAAAATAAATTCCGTTCATGACAAAACTAAAAGGTAACGCCATATTCGGGGCTTCCTGGACTCTCCGTGGTAAAGAATCCGGCTGCCCGCGCAGGAGAGGGGCAGGTTTGATCCCTGGTCCAGGAAGGTTTCTAAATGCTGCTGAGCAACTAAGCTTTCGTGCCACAGCTACTGAAGCCCGCGCACCCTGAACCCTGTGCTACTCAGCCAGAGAATCCACTCGCTGCAGCTGGAGAAAGCCCGTGCAGCAGCAGAGACCAATGTAAAAACAAATAAATTATACATTTAATTACGTAATGATAACTATTACTGTATAACTGTAAATTATATCAGTATAAAATAATACATTATTTTTAAAATCTTAAAAAAAGATAACGTATTTAATCAATATTCATGTCTTCTGGGATGGGGGCTAAGTGGAATTTTTCCAGGGATTTTTCAAAAGAAAATATTGCAAATTGCAACAGTCATCTCTCATCTTTATCTCTTGGCAGCATTTGATAGAACTGGTCACTCCCTTTTTAATTTGACGTTCTTCATTTGATTTTGAGGACACCACAGTCTCCTGCTTTTCCTTCTGTATCACTGACTTTTCAGTCATTTTAAAATTTTAATGTGTGCTTCCCCCCCGCCCCCCACATCAGCCTGTTAATTTGGAGTGCTTAGGGCTCACTCCAAGTTTTTGTAGGACTTCTGTCACAGACAATTGTAAGATTTTAGTAAAATACTCTATGCAGCTTCTTAAGACTCCCAGTGTATTCTTCCAGCTGGGGTGGCACTCTTAAATTCCTGATGTGTGTTATCCATCTACTTTCTTGACTTGAATATGTAAAAGATACTTGACTTTTAAAGACTAAAACAGAATTTCTGAGCTTACTCTGCAAACCTGTCCTCCCTGTAGCCTGCCCCAGTTTCTGTGTTGGGGTAGTTCCATTTTTCAGGTTATTTAAGTCAGAAACCGTGGAATCCTCTTGACTCTTCTCTTTCTCTCCCACTCCACATCCAGGCTGTTAGCAGATCCTGCTGCTTTGTCTTCCGGATGTTTCCACAGTCCTGTCCTCAGAATATGCCCAGGAGCTCAGCCCGTTTCCCCAGCTCCGCTGCAGGCGCCTTCCTGCAGGTCTCCAGCACCTCCTGCCTGGGTGGCTTCACTGGCCTCTCCTTTCACCGTCCTGACTTCCCTTTAGTATGTTATCAGCCTAAAAGCCGGAGTCATCTTTTTCATACATAGGTCAGATAACCTTCAGATTCTTCACCTGCTTTCCATGTCCCTCAGAGTAAAAGTCAGAGTCTCATGATGGTTTGCAAAGCCCAGTGCATTCTGTTCCCCCACTGTGACCTCCCCTCCAGTCCTTTCCCTGGAACGGAATGCTCTCTGTCCAGCCAGCCTTCCCTCCTGGCTGACCCTGGAACCCTGTAGGCACATTCCCCCTTGAGATCTTTGTGCAGGGTGTTCACTCTGCGTGTGTCCCTCTGTACCTTTAGGTCTTCACTAAACTATAGTCTCAGCAGTGATGTCCCCGCTGTTGACAGCTGCAGACTATGCCTTGTGTCCTTCATGGAATGCATTATGTTTCCATTTTTTGTACTATCTAAATTACTGTATGAGTTATTATTTTTGGTGACTCTCCCTGTCCCTGCTAGACAGTAAGTTCCATGTGGCCAAGTATTTTTATGTCTGTTCATTAATGTGTCTCAGGTGTCTGATACACAGAATGTGGTCAGTAAAATTTTTTTGAATAAATGAATATAGTCTACTCCATTTTTTTCCAATGACTTTCTCATAAAACAGCGTAGTTGTATAGCATCTTTGGATCCAACACTGGTGATTTAGTGTCCCCCCAGCAAAACAGAAGTTGCAGAACATGTATAATGCATAATGGGTATAATAATACAGAGAGTGGTTATGAGGATTAAATAGGGTACTGTCTGTAAAGTGCTGAACCCTGCCAGAGTGTAGGAACAGGCCACTTAACTGTCAGAAAGCCTCAGCCAACTGCATTAATTCACATCTGAATGATGTGAATTGAATTCTAGAATCTGCTCTCTTTGGCTTTCAGTTTTTAACCAATGGGGTGAGGAACATTTCAGAATAAAGGGGCCTGCTATCCCTGGTGAGTTTTTTACTCTCTCACCCGTCTCAGAATGGGGCGCAGCCACTTATTTTCTCTTTTCTGTGTTTTCTTGCTGTTCAGATATCTCCCCATCTCTAAGCCCATCTCTCTCCCCATCTTTAAGTTCTTTTTCTTTCAATGTTCTAGCTATAAGTTCTTATATAAGATGGTTTTGAAGTCCTTCAGAGCTACAGAGAAGCACGTACTTGAACATGGTATTAAATCCACAAAATCAAAGGCAGTCCGGACTTTGCCCTCAGTTTCCTCGACAAGCGTGCGTTGTAGCCATCCCTGCAGCGGAGCAGTCATTTACAGTTCTACGTACAGTCTCTTAGTCTCTAGCGTCTCCTTTGCTGTGCTTCATATCTCAGTACATCTCAGAAACGTCAGACTTCCTCTCCTTCTATAGCGCATGAAATATTCGTGTTTTTTGTACTCTTGGAATTGCTGTGCAATTAAGTGGTGTCGTGTGCCAGAAGAAGATGATTTTAGGGATCATGTCAGCAGCCAAAGAATAGACAATAAACCAAAACCATGATGTGTGTTATCTCTAGAAAAGCATAAACCCAGTACCAGTGAGGTAAAAAAAATATGAGCATGTCCTTCAATTTCTAAATTGTTTCCTACAAAACACACCTAGTTGCTTTTTTTTTTAATCTTAATTTTTCAGTAAGAGTGATGTGAATAAGGTAGGTCCCCATATTTAGAAGGTGTAAACATTTTAGCCATGATTACCATACATATTAGAAATAAAATGTCATAAGCACCACTGTTCTGAATGCATCACTTGATGAATTTGTGTTGTCTTTGAAGCTCTAATCATTCATTGTATTTGTGTTTTCTTAGTACAAAGATTCATTCTTTAAGAGTTATCGCTGTTACGGTTTATTTTATTTTGAATTCTTAAACAGTCAGTGCTGTTGGCCAAGGTTGAATGGAAAGCACTGCTTTTCTGCTGTTGAATTACAAAATACCCCTTAGTTTAGGCTGTTAATGGATAGCCCACTTGGAAAGCACACCTTGCTTTTTATAGTTACACACCTGGGCTGGGGACCTGGGTAAGTACAATGTTTGTTTTCTTTGTGAAGATTTTCTTTTTAATTGCCACCTTTTCTTGTATCTGCCAGTTTTTTAGAAGTGGTGATTTTGCCTGTCCCCCACCAGCAAACACACCTACTCTGTAGCAAGGGGCTGGTTTTGGCCATCAGCCATTATACTGTGAGCCTCTGCAAAGACAAGGGCTTACATCTAGACCGTTACCTATTTTCATACCTGTGTTCACGGGATGTGCAGTGGAAAGTCAAGTGTAGTAGTCAAACTCCATCTAGGTATGTTCCTGGGAAATGACCTATATTCCTAGAAAGTTGAGAAAATAATAAAATTCTTGACTAGGGTTACAGCAGGCCTCTCTTCTTAAAATAACGTTAATGTCCACATTAAAAGTGTGAGAAGCTGATCCCCTTGCAGGTTCAGACACCCAACAGCTGTTCTGGCTATTGCTTCCTCTCTGGCACAGCCCTTGCCCGTCTCCAACCCATGTAACAGACCCACTGTGTACATCTCAGCTTCCCCCCACTCCCTACCTTCGTCTCTTCCCTCACCCCTCCTGCACCCTCAGGAGATGAGCTGAGGAGCTAGAAGCTGGCCTGGCTGCAGAAGCGGGTCTCTGGCGGCCGACTCCCCACCCCTCCTTCAACACACACTAGTAAACGCTGGAGAAAGCCTTTATGGGAATGAGTAGATTTTCTAGTTAATGTAACACTACTGAACAAGTCTTCTTTGGGACTGTGGGATCAGCCCATGTGTATGTGAGACTCTGAGCTATGTTGTTAGCTGCTTTTCCCCTGTCCTTGCCAGGAAGGATGCCTCAAAATGCCAGAGTTGGGCCTGGACTCCGGGACAGCACACAGCTCCCGACACATTCTCAAAATCCTCACCAGATTGCGATGTACTCGATCAGGAGGGTGTCAGTTAGAGATGTCTAAACCTAATGGTGTTTGGATTGGGCTATAGGAAAATCATATTCTTGAGATCAGATCAATCTGTATTTTGATTTTATAGTCATTCTTTAATAATAATTACTGAATGTAAGGTAGGTAGGAGAATCAAACCTACTGACACAACCTCTAAAATCTTTTGAGAAAGTGAACACCAGCTCTTTAATAAAAGACAGTTTTTAAATGAAAAGTCACAGCTGGTAGATGTATTCCCTTTGTTTGGACTTCTGCAGAGTCCTAACCTAAACTTTATTTCCACCGCACTGTTTTCAGTTATTTAATATAGAGGAATATTTTGATACTACATAAACCATAATTAAAATGGTGTGTTGGAAGAGGAGGCAGTTTCTATCTAATGTATCTCTGCTGCTGCTGCTAAATTTACTTCAGTCGTGTCCGACTCTGTGCGACCCTGTAGATGGCAGCCCACCAGGCTCCCCCGTCCCTGGGATTTCCAGGCAAATGTATCTCTAAATGAAGGCAAATGTGAACAAATTCTCCTAAATGTTGGCAACAATGCTTACCTTGCAGAAGTTACTACTTCTCATTCTCCCGTAGCAGAGAGCAAGCTATCAGAGAGAAACTTGCTTCTTTCTTGCTAGTTTATGTGATGCTACTAGAGACAATAGTCTATTCAAAGCTCATTTAAATTTTTTCTTAAGATCTTTGAAGAATATGTGTATATCTTGCAGCTTGCATTTGAATTTTCTGAGGATGGGACAAAGTTAAGATGCCAAGCAATGTAATAAAGCATGGAATATTACCTCCGTGACTGCTGTTAATTTTTTGTGACAGAGGTTGTCATTTTCTCGTGTCTTCCATTCTGTCTACCTAGTAGTTGAGAATTATGCTCTGGGAATTAATTATTATTTTCTAGAACAGTAGAACCAAAAAACAGGTATGTGTAAAACCCTGACCCTGATCACTTAAAGTGGTTTGGGTTGTTGTTTTTTTTTTTTTTTTCTTTTTTTTTTTTTTTAGGAATCTTCATTGCTAATAGCTTACCACAATTATACTTAGAGTAAAATCCAAACTCCTTATGTCAAGTGGGCATCAATGGTTCTTATACTTTTTGACTTCAGGATTCTTATACTTTTGAATATTTCAAGAAACCCAGTGAGCTTTTGTTTATGTAATATTTACTGAAATAGAAATGAAAACAAAGAAAAAATTTAAAGATTTATTTGTTTAGAAATAAATGTTTGGATTGAAGCTCATGAAGAAAATATGGCCTCACACAGCAGCTGAGCATCTTAATAGTCTTTTGAGATAATTGTGGATATTCTCTGATGCCTCATTGAAACTTGAATGATAATTTCTTAAAAGTTGATTGCTGTGTGGAATCAACTGGTGAAACCATCAGTGAACTTTCCGTATTCCTCTTATACTAAAATCCACTGGTCTGTTGTGTACTTTGAATGAACCTTTTACCAACATGCATGATTCTTGAATGTAATTGCAATACTATTAGAAAATATTGGTTCACTGAGTTATGCGAATCTTTAAAATGTTGACATGTTTCTTTATACAATGTTAAAAAACTAATGTCACCAACCGTTAATCAGAAATGGTCTTAAGAAGTCTGTGACAGTCTTGGGAAGCTATCAAGCTCATAGTGGCATAATTAGGAATTCCAAAATCCCAACTTTTGCTTGAAGGTTTGAATTTTTTCGTTTGCAATAAATAGTCAGCTCATTGCATTCTTTTTTTTTTTTTTTGGTGGTGGTGGTTTTATTTATTTTTTTATTTTTTACTTTATTCTACTTTACAATACTGTATTGGTTTTGCCATACATTGACATGAATCCACCACAGGTGTACACGAGCTCCCAATCCCGAATCCCCCTCCCACTTCCCACCCCATATCATCTCTCTGGATCATCCCCGTGCACCGGCCCCAAGCATCCTGTATCCTGGTGCTTCATTTCTTACATGATAGTATACATGTTTCATTGCCATTCTCCCAAATCATCCCACCTTCTCCCTCTCCCTCAGAAGCCAAAAGTCCATTCTATACCTCTGTGTCTCTTTTGTTGTCTCACATACAGGGTCATCATTACTATCTAAATTCCATATATATGTGTCAGTATACTGTATTGGTGTTTTTCTTTCTGGCTTACTTCACTCTGTATAATCGGCTCCAGTTTCATCCATCTCATTAGAACTGAGTCAAACTTATTCTTTTTAAGGGCTGAGTAATACTCCATTGTGTATATGTACCACAGCTTTCTTATCCAATCATCTGTTGATGGACATCTGGGTTGTTTCCATGTCCTGGCAATTATAAATAATGCTGCAATGAACATTGGGGTACATGTGTCTCTTTCAATTCGGGT
>SJYW01017284.1:539492-550020 GCA_006410735.1 Raphicerus campestris
TTTTTTGTTTTCCTTTTGAATTATGTATCTTTTACTTTATTTCACTGACTGTAAGGAGCCATCAGTTGTAAGGTATATGCCTTTATGTACCAACAAGAACGTGGAGGAGCTTAAAGTTATAGAATGCCATCGATTATAAGATTCAGCCCAATTTCAGAGATGTTAAAATGTTGGGGGGGCGGTGAGAGAAAAAGGAATTGTAGAATCAGTAAATTGTAATACATGTCTGCTGCTGCTGCTGCTGCTGCTAAGTCACTTCAGGCGTGTCCGGCTCTGTGCGACCCCATAGACGGCAGCCCACCAGGCTACGCCGTCCCTGAGATTCTCCAGGCAAGAACACTGGAATGGGTTGCCATTTCCTTCTCCAATGCATGAAAGTGAAAAGTGAAAGGGAAGTCGCTCAGTCGTGTCCGACGCTCAGCGGCCCCATGAACTACAGCTTACCAGGCTCCTCCGTACATGGGATTTTCCAGGCAAGAGTACTGGAGTGGGGTGCCATTGCCTTCTCTAATACACGTCTATACAATACATGTCTATACAATACATGTCTATATAATACATACATAGAGTTTTAGATGAGTTTTGATCATAATCATAAGATTAAAATATAAAGAAGACAATATTAAATAAATCATATTTCTGTCAAACATTATACAGATTTTTTAATTCTAGAAATCTAGATAGGAGATTATGTAGTCAGCAATTTTACACATGAGGAAACTTAATATGAGATCACCCAGAGTACATGTAAATTAGCAATTGATTACCTGGTGTACTAAAGTATCTTAAACTTTACAAAAGAGATCATAGCAGTCTTTTAAATATCTGTCATTAGAGTATCTTGTATGATATATTTTATATGGCCTTTTTCAGGATCACTTCATTTAACATATGATAGAGAATGATTTGGCATTTAGATGAGTTAATAGTCCAAACAAAGTACACCCAGACACAGCTGTAATCATCAAATATTGTGTTAACTGTTAAATGAAAATTGAAAAGAATCATTGTTCTTGCCTTCACAGAATTGTCACATTCTGCCTTTGGACAGTTTACCCAAATATAATGTACAGTTTAAGGTTGAATGGGACTTGGTGAGGAGGAAATGACACAAAGGAAATGCAGTGAACCAGCCCATGAGCTTCCTCCCTCCAGCCACACGGAGGCATGCCTTGCCCAAGGGTTTGTCTCAGCTTCATCATACTTGGTGCTAGAATTCACGTCAGGTCATTGTTGAGAGGCCAGACTGAGTTGCTACTGTGGACACTGCTGAGTGGCTCTGGGCTGCCTGCTGCTCTGGGCCCTCTCAGGATGGGGGGCACAGCTCGATATCTGCCAGTAGGTAGTCTTGAAGTCTGGGACACAGCCTGGAGTATGTCTTCCAGGGGCGCAGTCGAGCGTTGGGTGGGGCCTGATCACAGTGCACCGCAGACATTCTGATGGAGCCTCACCTGCAGCTTCGGAAGGAGAGGCGCAACAGCGGGGGCCAGCTCGGTGGAGCCGAATGAGCCTGCTGATGGATGAAATGTCCATGCTGTAAAGCAGGAAGATGAGGAGGGCAGGGAGCCAGATGAATTGTGTTTTGGAAGATTGTATCACAAATGTTCCCTGCTTTGGGTACCATTGTTGCTAATAGTGGAAATTTACCTTTGCAGAGTGTTTTCAGCTTTTATCAAAATGCTTTCACAGACCTATAATCTTGCCTTTCAGGATCATCCTGAAAGGAGTGAGCTGAGTGGAATCACCCCATTTGACAGACTAGGAGAATGAGGCTCATGGATTCTGATTAATTAACCCTAAGGTCATGTATTATTGGCGCTTAACTATACTGTGTTGCCAATGCTTGACTCAATATTTCCAAATTTAGCATACATATAGTCTTGTTTTCCAGCAGCTGCTGCTATCTTTAGGAGCTGTCAACGTTTTGTCACTTATATATGTATTTTTTCCCCTCCGAAATCACAGGAGGGGAAAATCACAGGCATCACTTTTGCTCAGTATTGAAGAGAAAAATAAGCAAAACCAAAACACTGTTCCATCGTAATGTATCAGATTACATTACTGTCTCTGTGAGGTTCTGGGAGTGTCCAGCCTGCCTTCTTTAAACTGCGGTCACCTTCCCTGCTGTAGCTGTTGAGGTCTTGCAGTAAACCAAACACAAGTCCAGGCAGGAGTGCAGGCTCCGAACAAGTTAGACAAGAGTTGCCCGTGCTGTTATTTGTTGACATGGGATTTGTTGGTGCTAACCGTGAATGGCTGGTTTTCTAATTTTCATTTTGTTGGAGAGCCTGTTCTGTTACTGCTTCCCCATGACTGCTGTGCTCCTGGGTTCCTTCCTGTTACAGGTCCTCTCCATTTCTTTCCAGAAAGGGGCTTCACATTTGTCTAGCAGTTTCTTCCTGCAGGGAAGAGAGTATGTATATATTCATGGTTTTCATAGCTGTAAGTTTGGACCTATAGTTTTCTTTTAAAGTAGATTGGAAATACAAAGATAAAGCATTACGTAAGGATGTGGGGTGATTACTGTGGGCGAAGATTAGAGTGAGTAGAACAGACACAGTTGAAAAAGCACTCAGGGAATCTGCACCCTAGTCCAGACATTGCCCACAACCTAACAGTGGGGTTTTCTCAAATTCGTTAATCCTCTGGACCCCCTGGTTACCTTATCTTTGGGACAGAGTTGCATTAAATCACTGCTCTCATCTTTTTAGTTCCAAACGTTACTCAAGTCCCCAAACTGAATAAACTAGATTTTCCAATATAGGTAGTTCAGTTCAGCTCAGTCGCTCAGTTGTGTCCGACTCTTTGCTCACCCCATGGAAGCAGTGTGCCAGGCTTCCCTGTCCATCACCAATTCCTGGAGCTTGCTCACACTCATGTCCTTCGAGTCAGTAATGCCATCCAGCCATCTCATCCTCTGTTGTCCCCTTCTCCTCCTGCCTTCAGTCTTTGCCAGCATCAGGATCTTTTCCAATGAGTCAGTTCCTCGCGTCAGGTGGCCAAAGTTTTAAAGTTTCAGCTTCAGCATCAGTCCTCCCAATGAATATTCAGAACTGATTTCCTTTAAGATTGACTGGTTTGAGCTCCTTGCTTTCCAAGGGACTCCTTGCAGTCCAAGGGATATGAAGATAGGGTATCTGGCAAACCTTCCAGTGGTAAGGAAGATGAACTAAGTGAGTTTAAAGCCTGTTCATGGTATTATTATTACTGGGAATTGGATGGAAAGAGAGAAAAGTGATTGAGCTTTCCGGCAGTTATAAAATTATCTGAAATCCACTGCTGTTAGCTAACCTTTTAAGCTTGGCTTTCTAATCTTGGTCACCCTTGCATGCCCGACACCTACTACACTGCATGATCAGCATGTTGTATTTTGAGAATACTTTCATAAAAATTGATGGGCTTCTTGACTTGACATATTTATTTACTTTATTAGGGCAAAGTAACCATGTCTCATAACAGCTTTGAAAATTCAGGACATGTAGGAACAAGTGATATGCTAGACAGAAAGAAATTTTAGAGGTGAAATTTGATGGTAGATACCAGGCTGGTATTCTTTATTCTTCAACCCAGTGGGTAGTATTTCTGGGTTACAGATTCAATAGGGGGGGGTTTTAACTATTTGAAGTTAATTTCAAGGGAAGGAAAGAAGCCATTATTTGTGTTTAATAAATAAACTGTAGAAATAAATGTAGAAAATAAAAGTGATATGATGAATATGTTGATTATTCAAATTAATCTGAGATTTCCATAACATTTTATGGTGTTCCGCATCATAAATTATTCTAAAAGACAGATATGGCTTCTCTTTTCAAAAAAAATAAATACAAATTCCCAATTTTGTGTGCAGTTTGAGGGTTTTCATGGGCTCCATTAGGTTGATACAGCCTTGTCTTGTTCCTTATCTGGTGGTTCTTAATCCAAATTCCCAGTAGGAAAAAACCCTAGATGTTAAGCCTTACAAGTCCTTAGAAATAATCTAGACCACTGTTACTTCAGCTGTAATCTTTCAGTCAAGTGACTGTATCAAAACCAATATTTAAAAGAAAAGAATAAAACAGAAAATATGATAGTGTTTCATAACATGCTAAGCATAAGGTTAGTGTTTTATAACCTGTGTTTTCATTTGTGTATAGATCTGTGTGTTTATGTGTGTTAGTACTAGGTCTGAAGACAAAAATAGATTTCTTATTGTGGATTGAGGATAAAGTTTGAGAAACACTCATCAATTCTGGATGAACCTCTTCACTGTGTAGGCGCTTTAAAGGCTAAATGATTTGTTCAGACACTCTCCCTGCCAGCACACATGCACACATAAGCACACACAGAGCTCTAATTTGTAAAACCAGGACTGAACCAGGCTATTTGATTGCTAATTGTGCTGCACCACAGTGCTAATTGTTTGAAATATAACTGTGAGGTAGATTATTTTTTAAAATTAAGTTATTCATCTGTTCCACACTTGGCATTTCTTTAATCCTTCATTTTTCCCAGTAATTGTCTCTTTCATCACTCTTTAAAATAATCTGGGCCTGAGCTTCTTTTCCTGAGTATTGAAAAGGATTTGGGGGCCTCCCCATTGGCCCTCTCAGTCTGTGCATCTGAATCATAGAATCTGACTCTTAGGGGCTAATCAGAATTTCAGAACAAGACATGAAGGTTCAAAATGAAGTTATTTTGAATTATTTGCCCATTCATTTGAAAACTGAATGTGATATATGGCCCCAGATGTTGATACCGATCCTTGAGAAGACCTTACAACATTCCCTTAATCATCTGTATGAGGTTTTCTCAGACTTGAATGTCATAGAAATGACTTGGAGGGTTTTGTTGAAAACGCAGATTCTGATGCAGAAGCTGGCTGAGACCATGGTTTCTAGCAGCCCACCCTCCACCCCCAGCCCAGGAGATGCTGCTGCCGTGCCCTGGACCACATGTGCAGGCGCAAGTGCCATGTATTAACTGCCTCGTTATCGTGGTAAGAGGAAACTCTCCGTAAGCTTTTGTCATGGTTTTATTAGCATTTTCATGCCTTTCCAAATTGGCTACAAAAATTAAAATGTCTCTCTTGTTTTTTAAAAACTGGATTAGTTTTTGTAGTGAAAGACATGTCTTTAAAATAGCCATGCACCTCAGTCCCCACATCCGAGAGGAAGGGCAAGACCCCTCTTTGCAGCACTGTTTTAGGTGATTCCAATTTAACACACATTTCCAAGCTTCTCCGCAAAACTTAATTTTCTAAATAAAGAGCATTTTCTAAAATATTATATAATTTTCTTTCTTAAATTATTGCGTCTGCTTTCTCTTTAATTCTAGCCACATAAGAGCAGTGTTTTTTGTAAGCACAGGTGAAGGCTGCTGAACTATATGCAAAAAATGAATAAAAACCACAAAACTACATGCTTGTGTCTGCCTATTATACTTTTTCTATTTTGTCCTTCCAGCTGCTGGTAAGTCTGTCTCCAAAGCCTTCATTTCCCTTCCATTCTAATTGATTACTTCTGACCTAAAAAACCAGCTACTAGATTTGTTAGAAATACGCAGGGAATTATCCCCAGTCAAAAGGAGTTGCCTGGCGTGGAGCCTTTCCTGGGAGGGTGGTGGTCAGGAAGCTCAGTGGTGCTGGAGCCTGCGGAGACCCTCTGGCTCTAGCTGTCTTCTGAGAAGTCAGCCCTGGTGGAACGCGCTCTCTCCTCCTCCCTGCCCTTCTCCATGTGTTTCGCTCCCTCCCTCCCTCTCCGTAGTTCTCGCTCACACACACACTCTGTGGTGATGTGTGTTTGCTGGCAATTGGAACTGTGTGTGCGTGTGTGTTCACCCTGTGACTGAGAAGGCGGGACACTTAGCACAAAAGCGGCACGTCAGGGTCTGTAGAAACCAGGGATGAAGAACCTGTGCTGATGACTGGTTCTCTGCTCAGTCTGTCCTGCAGAGGTTTTCTAAACAGGTCTGAGAATAAAATGATGGCAGTGAACAGGGCATTCCTCAATTGACTTCAGTGATCCAGAGCCCCAGGGATTTAAAGTCTGGTTTCCAGTGTGCTCTGTTTAGTAGCTGGTTGGTTGTAACAGTGGCTGAAGAGCCCGTTCACGGGCCCTCGCTGTCAGGCACTGGCTGTCTGGCACTGGTGCAGCCCCGGGCCGGGGTTCTGAAGGGGCGGCAGATGGGGCGGCCCTTGGGAGCAGCGAGAGTGCAGAGCTTGTCTCATCAGGCCCCCTGGAGGCACCTGTGCGTGTGTGGGGCCTGTCCTTACTCAGCAAAGCGAGAAACTGTTGGAGGATTCACGTCTGTGAAAACCACACCGGAGTTGGTATTATTCTGATTCAAAGCAGAGGGAACCTGTTTGCATCTCAACTACACAGCATCNGCAGCAGCAGCAGCAGCAGCAACAACAGCAGCAGCAAGTTGCCTCCAGTTTGTTATGAAATAATTACCTTGAAGACTAAGAAGAAGAAGAAGATGGCTGCTGATATATTCCCCCGCAAAAAACCAGCCAGCTCCAGCAGCACCACTGTCCAGCAGTACCACCAGCAGAATCTCAGTAACAACAACCTTATTCCCGCCCCGAATTGGCAGGGGCTCTATCCCACCATTAGGGAGAGGTAAGTGCCAGGCCAGCATATTTACTTGAAAAGTTTTCCTGTGTTGAAGTCTCTGCTTTTGCACAACCTGTAATGTATTTTAACATAAATCTGTGTTTCCTCTTTTCCCAGCAGCTTTATTGGTAATGGAAAACTGCCTTGTATCTTTTCCAGACCAGTACAGCTGTTTTCCTCTTTAGATAAAAATGTTTTTGTAAGTTGTAACATTTAAGTGACAGGGTTGTGTCTTTGGGATATAGGAGACAGAAACCTCTTATTTGTCCTTAAGTCTAACAAGAAGTTTGGATAACTTTTTTTTTTTTTAAACTTTAGTTACTTCCATGTGCTTGCAGTGATTACAAATGCAGTTGTATAGTTGGAACCTTTATTTGTAGTTTTACCCCGAAGTTACTCAGCGGTTGTTTATCTTGTGACTCTTTCCTGGGTTTTTTATGTTGGGGAGGGGGTGTTACAATGCTGTGAATTAATGAATTGCCTCTGTTTATAGAAATGCGGTGATGTTCAATAATGATCTGATGGCAGATGTACATTTTGTGGTTGGGCCACCAGGCGGGACTCAGCGGTTGCCAGGACACAAAGTAAGCAACAGCTGCATTACCGGTTTCGCCCTGAGCTCTCCACAGAGGGACCCTCTCCCTGAGCCCAGGACGGGGCTGGGCAGCTTGCAGGCAGTGCTTGGTTTCCCCCGATCACAGAGCAGGCACAGCCTCTCCAGAGGGCCCTGGCCACGCTTAATTTTTTTTCTTTGTTTCCTTGAACCCTGCTTTATATCCCCCACAAAAAACATGCCCTCTTCACGCCCCAGTCATGGGAAGTTGTTGTGATAGGTTTGGAAAGTCATATGCTGACCCTTCTCCTAGAAATCAGTTAGATATCCTTGTATTTATTTTATAATGAGGGATCTTGTGTATTAACCTGTGAAAGCCTGGATAACTAGCAGCACAGAGACCGGTTTGCATGAACTTCTGTCTTTTGCTTTCACAGCCAGATCCTCTGGACCTTGGCTTTGTCAGTAGAGCAGGTGTTAGGTACTCTGTGTTCACTAAAGCTGATCACTTTAGAGTTGTTTTTCTGGAATGATTTGCTGAAAATGTTTTCAATTTGGTGCATGAAATAAGATTTCCCCTTCTCCACAGTACGTTTTAGCTGTTGGGAGCTCTGTGTTCCATGCAATGTTTTACGGAGAACTTGCCGAGGACAAAGATGAGATCCGTATACCAGATGTCGACCCTGCTGCTTTTCTCGCCATGCTGAAGTAAGCATCACACGTATGTTGGGAAAGAGTTTGTTTGTGCTGTGTTTGTGCTCTGCTGGCTTCACAGTTAAGTGTAACTTCCAGGTAATACAAAAGAGAGGCCGATGAAGAAAGAGGGTGCTGCTTTACCTAATAAATGCTTTCAAAGAAAACTTCTGTGCGTCTTGCCGTGGAAAGCATGTGGAATGAAGCAGGCGTTTCTAATCACACCTTGGCGTGGGATCTGGGGGCAAGAGGCATACAGTGATTTTATCTTTAATGACTTAAAAATAACTTTCTGGTTAGGGATTATTTTAATAGAGTATGTTCTCTCTGTGTGTGAAGTCTTTAAAAACACATAAATTATATTTTGGTGTCACAATTCCAGAAATTGTATGCATTACTTAACATTCTACCAGTTAGGAGGTTTTTAAGTTTTCCAAGAGTTATTGTTTCCTATCAGCAAGTATAAAATTATCTGATCTTGATGTACATGTACATACACATGCTCTCACATAAAGTCATATACCATTTCTCAAGAAGCATTTGCATTTTGTAGTAAAGGAGAAATTTTTGAAAGATTTGATTAATTTTCTATAGTTTTGTATGGATTTGTTCAGAAAAACTTTAATTGGTCATTCAGAAATACAGTTATAAGATATACATTTATTTAAAAAATAGTTTGCTATCTCATGAGTCTTTTTCAGAATCCAGTACATGTTAACCAGATAAATAGAATCTTCCTTTCTGACATGGGTTGATGCTGGAGAGTGTTATAGTCTTTAGTGTGTGATTAGAGTCCAGTGATTATTCTAAGTGATGTTTAGGTGATTTTTGTTGAGCCTTATTCTAGCAGACCAAAGTGTATCAGAGTTCAAGGTTATGTGCTGCTGTGGGGATGTTGAGTCATTGAAGTGCATTACAATGTTTGTTGAAAAAAAATTATTCATTGGATCGAGTTGGACAGTAATCCCACAAACAGTTAAAATGTTAATGTATATTGTTTTCTGCCTACTGAAAAATAAGTATTATAGTTAATTCCTGAACTTTAAAGTGTGGTAATTCTTTATTTATAGTCTAGTTTTGAAACCCATCTGCTACTCTTTAGAACTTTCACCGTGGGAGAGGTTGGGAAATTAGAGGCAAAGGAGCATGTAAAGGGCCACAACATAAACTAATCCACCACTTTCAACCAACAGAGACTTTATGACTTTCGCAATCTCTTAGAGATCTACTTACAGAAACCTGTCTTACCTGTAGGAATTTCTGTGTGCTGTTTCCCCCCCGTGAAGTTAGCTTTGTATATTTGACATTGTTTCTGTTGCAGAGGAGAATGCTGACACCAGTTTGGTGTTTTGGCGTCACTGTAGTCAAGTAGAATGTTCTGTTGCTGCAGAAATATGTGCATAATTAGAAAGCCCGAGTACTAGTCACAAAGTTCCATTTCACCAAAGCCGTTTACTTCGTCATTTGACAAGCATCTTTTCTTATAAATGTGTTCCCTAGAATATATCTTGACATAGCTTTTAAAATTATACGTGCGGTCCACGTAAAGCGGCGAATCAGAAGCATAGCAGGTGCCGTTTGCTGCCGTGCTGTGCTGCATCAGCGCTGCATGATCACCTGAGGGAGCGGAGGCCAGGCTTGCTTCACCCCTGCCTTGTGGGTGAAGCGCCAGTACTACTGAAAAGGGCGTCGTCAGGAAGGCAGAGAAGACTGTTCACTTGCCCGCTCCAGGGTGAGAGCTGCGAGGTGCTGACCGTGCTGCAGAGTCCTCCTGTGGTCCCCATGCTCCGGTCAGAGCATCACTGCTGCGGGGATTTGGTCCAGCAGTCTTGCCATCTTGCCAGTTGCTGTCTCAGTCTCTCAGAGACAAGGAAGGGCTTCCTCAGAGCAAAAATGCAGCTTCCGTTTGTGATTGCGTTCCTTTTTCTCATTGCCATCCTTATATTTTTTTGTATTTTCTTCCAGAAGTCCTCTAATTTCTTGTTTCACTAAGGAAAACAATAGCAAGTTGCTAAGCACCTTAACTAGAAATTTTTTTTTAATTATGTTTATTAGTATGTATTTTTCACCTGTGAGCAGTTCTCACTGTCTTATCTCTTGGCCAACAATAGAATATGAAAAAAGCAGATGATTTCTACCTTGACATACCATCCTGGGAGATTGCCACTGTCCCCCAAAACAGTAAGAAGTGTTTCCTGAAATACAGACACTTCAGAGAAGCACACAAATAGTGCATATTTAGACTTTGTCTTTTAATTAAATATATCTAGAAATAATGTCTTCTTTAATTCTGAAGGTAGAAGGAATGTGTGGAGGAGAAGAAAGAATTTACAGTTTTAAAAAAAAAGCAGATACAAAGCCTGCATTGGATTCTACATAAAGTTAACTGTGAGATAGCATCAAGCATAGAAGCCCATACTTAAAAACCCATTGAACTTGGGACTACTTGACAAATAATCTTTTTAAGATCAGATTTTATTTTGTGCTTCAGGAAAATCCAAGTCATTCTTAATTAAAAGCATCAAGATGCAGTCATTGCTAACATTATAAGTATTAAAGATATTTGTTTCCATCTGAATGCACAGAAACATTTTTAAGTAAAACTATATACATATATTTTTCCTAAAACATGGGGATCATTTCTAATTAAATATAATTCAGTATATATATATATATATATATATATATA
>SJYW01017284.1:579236-598382 GCA_006410735.1 Raphicerus campestris
TTTTTTTTTTTTTTTTTTTCAAATACCGATGTGGACCATGTTTGAGGTCTTTATTGAATTTGTTACAATATTACTTCTGTTTTATGTTTTGGCTTTTTGGCCATGAGGAATGTGGGATCTTAGCGTGATCTTGCGCCCGCTGCAGTGGAAGGTGGAGTTAACCATTGGACCACCAAGGAAGTCCCCTTTTGAATGTCTTCATCACTGTTAACAGCAACACCCCAGGAAACCTGTGCTGGTCCAAGAGCTTCGTCCAGGAGCCAAGAGGGGCAGTGTTGGCCCTCAGAGGGTCAGGAAGGAAAAAGGGAGTTGGACTGGGGTATCACAGCTCATCCAGTCCTGGGGGGATATAAATAGGGGGGTGGCAGGAGCAGAAAGGAAGGATGGGGTCTCAGGTGAGCAGGGAATGTCATGTAACTTCTCTCCTGGGAGGTGCTCACGTCCACATCTCCTAGAGAGTTTCTGACCTGGAACCACCCAGGAGAATCTCAGCAGGTGGAAAAGTTTAGGAAGAGCCCAACAGCTGATGGGCTGGCTGTATCACCTGCTTTCCTAAGGTCTGCTTGGCGAGAACCTGTTTAATCTGCTCTTTTGTGACCTTAATGAACAAGTGTTCTGTGTGGCCTTTGTAACATTGCTTTGTCACTTCACATGTGTATTTCTCAGTCCGCTCTTTCCTCTCTGGTCTTTTGGGAAATAAGGCAATGCCCTTGATTCTGCTTCCATTCCTCTCCTCTCTTAAGGAAGCCCTCCCTCACCAGCGTCCCTGCTTTCTCTCTGTTCCTCTCCCGCAGTACAGAAAGTTTCCACTGGTGGAGTATCCTAGATCCTGTGTTCCCCACTGAGGAATTATGCTTGGTTACTGTTAGTTACCAACCAGAGCCTCAGTTGCTAAAAGAGTTGCTATATATCTAGGGGGAAATTGCATGCCTTCCCTGAATGTCAGATTTATTTGCCACATGGGTTTATCAAAAATCCAGAAAGAAGCAACTCATGCCGTAGAAAAATCAGTCTTCCTCTTAGGAAAAGCCCCATGACTATAGGTCCAGTTTGGCTTGGAGGGAACATCCAATGTGAATGGATGCCTCAGGCCCCAGGGGCCTCCCAGAGATTGGCTGCCATCCACCAATCAGAAGCCTGGGCTGAACATGAACATCTCCTGGGCGAATTTCTGCCCAAGGATGCAAGGTGGAAGGTTCCCATCCCCCTTTCCTCCGCTCTTCACACTCAGGAGTAATGTGCTTCCCTCTACAGACAGCTCCCGAGAAAGCAGAGTGGACTGCAGCCATCTCTGGTAAGATTCCCATGTCCAGACTGACCAAATATGAAGAGAATTCTTAACTTGGGGTGGATTTCGGGTGTCTGTGGTGGGTTTTATTGCCATTCTTCAGTGTTTATTCAGACCGAGTTCCGAAGTCAGGAAGGAAATGAATGGAGCTCTTCCCTGTAACAGCAGAGAAACTCCCTCCTTTCCAGGCAGACAGTTATCAGATGGAGAAAACCACATCTTCCATCTACACGTCACCTTGGCCTCCAACTCCTGACGGCTTCAGAAATGAGCAGGAAAGTGACTAGAAGCAGGAAGGTGCAGCAAGCTTAGTCAGGAAAGGAATGGGAGGGAGAGAGAGACCCATGTAGAGCTTCCTCTAGAGGCCAAGTCTTTGGAAGGAGGAGGAAGGGAAGCAGTGATGCTGAATCACAGCAAGCCAAGAAGGGCTGGGACCCTCCCTGGCCTGCCTCCCATGCTCCCTAAGGAGCCTTTGAGGCTTGCCAAGCCTTCCGTTAGAGTTCCGTGAATGGCCTCCCCAGGGCTTTTGCTCAGAGGCCCTTCAGCTTCGGGGCCTCCAAATAGAGCCCAGAGTGCAGGGCGGACCCAGCGGCCATTTGAGGATGAGGGGAGAGACAAGAAACCGGCCCCCCTTGACATCTTTGTCAAGCATCGCCCTCAGGCCCTGGAGGTGCTGAAAGGATGTGTCCTTCACCAGAAAGAACCAAGTCTGTACAAAGTATGCATAAAATAGATAGCTAATGAGAACCTACTGTAACGCACAGGGAACTCTGCTCAGCGCTCTGTAGTGACCTGAATGGAAAGGAGATCCAGAAAAGAGGAGACGTACGTAGATGTAGAGCGGATTCACTCTGTTGTGCAGAGGACACAGGGACAACACTGTCAAGCAGCTACACTCCAATAAGAATAAGTTTAAAAAGAGAGAAAGAACCCAGTCTGGCTCCGGGTCGCCTCAGAATACCTGGAGCCTCTGATGGTGTCGAGTTTCCTGAAGTCAGCCTCGTCTGGGAAGTCTGAGACCCTCCTGGCTTGCGCGTGTCCCTCTATTTTCTGTGTCTTTCCTTAGTGGCAGCATCCCTTTGCTCCCCGCCTTCCAGCTCTCACCCTTGAGCTCAGGCCATCCATCCCATTCCCGCCCTACTCGATGCCCACATTCATCAGGAAAGGTGATAGGGTGAGAACCGCCCTAGCCTCTCACAACACAAGAGCACTGAACATGGGGAGAGAGAGGGGCAGAGACCCCCCAAAGAGGCCACAGGGGCCCCGTCCCATGATGAGGGCAAGTGGGAACCTGGACGACTGCAGCCAGATCCCCGATCTCCGACCAGCCAGTGGACCAAGCACACGTGGCTTCTTGCATCCTAAAAAGATAAAACGAGCTCATTCTCAGGCTTTGCCATGTGCCTGCCATTTACAAGGAGCTGTGCCTTCTTCTTAAACTCCCGCTAAGATATCCTGGTTAGAGAAACAAATTACCAAGTGCAACCAGAAAGCGGTCTTTCACAGGTCATTATCAGAGCCTTGTCAATGCCATGCCTGATTGGGAGCCAGTCTCAGAATCATTTAGCTTCTCTTGTCAGGGGGGAGCTCTTTCTACTGCTTCCTGCTGTCCTGTCATTTTGTGCTAACCTCCAAAGGGAGTGAGTGTTAAATTGATGTCTTCTTTCCAATTTCTTCCTGGAAGCATTTTTCCTTTCTGGTTAACAATGGGAACATTTGCATAATAATCAGAAGAGAATAGTAGCCAAACCAGAATTCTATGAAAACTCCTAACTAGATTGAAGTCATTTATTTCTGCCCTGGTCCCAGGCCCTATCATTCTGGGGCTACAAAGAAAGATGAATCACACAGGTGATAAGGTAAAGAAAAATAAAGAAGTAAAGTAAAAACATCTGCTTTATTGACTATGCCAAAGCCTTTGACTGTGTGGATCACAACAAACTGTGGAAAATTCTGAAAAAGATGGGTATACCAGACCACCTGACCTGCCTCTTGAGAAACTTGTATGCAGGTCAGGAAGCAACAGTTAGAACTGGACATGGAACAACAGACTGGTTCCAAATAGGAAAAGGAGTATGTCAAGGCTGTATATTGTCACCCTGCTTATTTAACTATATGCAGAGTACACCATGAGAAACACTGGGCTGGAGGAAGCACAAGCTGGAATCAAGACTGCTGGGAGAAATGTCAATAACCTCAGATATGCAGCGGAGAAGGCAATGGCAACCCACTCCAGTACTCTTGCCTGGAAAATCCCAGGGATTGTGGAGTCTGGTAGGCTGCAGTCCCTGGGGTCGCAAAGAGTCGGACATGACTGAGCAACTTCACTTTCACTTTTCACTTTCAGGCATTGGAGAAGGAAATGGCAAACCATTACGGTGTTCTTGCCTGTTGAAACCCAGGGATGGCAGAGCCTGGTTGGTAGACTGCCATCTGTGGGGTCACACAGAGTCGGACGTAGACTACTAAAGCGATTTAGCAGCAGCAGCAGATATGCAGATGACACCACCCTTATGGCAGAAAGTGAAGAATTTAAGAGCCTCCTGCTGAACGTGAGAATGAAATGTTGGCTCAAAGCTCAACATTCAGACAACGAAGATCATGGCATCTGGTCTCATCACTTCATGGCAAATAAATGGGGAAACAGTGGAAACAGTGACAGACTTTATTTTTGGGGGCTCCACAATCACTGTAGATGGTGACTGCAGCCATGAAATTAAAAGACACTAGCTCCTTGGAAGAAAACTTAGGACCAACCTAGACAGCATATTAAAAAGCAGAGACATTACTTTGCCAACAAAGGTCCATGTAGTAAAAGGTGTGGCTTTTCCAGTAGTCATGTATGGATATGAAAGTTGGACTAAAAAGAAAGCTGAACACCGAAGAATTGATGCTTTTAAACTGTGGTGTTGGAGAAAAGTCTTGAGAATTCCTTGGGCAACAAGGGGATCCAACCAGTCCATTCTAAAGGAAATCAGTTCTGAATATTCATTTGAAGGACTGATGCTGAAGCTGAAACTCCAATACTTTGGCCACCTGATGCTAAGAACTGACTCATTTGAAAAGACCCTGATGCTGGGAAAGATTGAAGGCAGGAGGAGAAGGGGACAACAGAGGGTGAGATGGTTGGATGGCATCACTGACTCAATGGACTTGCGTTTGAGTAAACTCCAGGAGTTGGTGATGGACAGGGAGGCTTGGCGTGCTACAGTCCATGGGGTTGCAAAGAGTCAAGACACGACCGAGTGACTGAACTGAACTGAATGTAAAAGCAATTCCAAAATGAGAAAAAACTTATTGCCTTCTATCAAGAAGAGGATTCAGTTTGAGAATTATGGAAGTGTAGAATTACTACCAAACTAAAAATTGAAAAGAGTGTTGATAATTGTTGAACTGGGTGAGAGATACATACATGAATTTTGCTGTACAATATGTGTTTGTATATACTTGAAAATTTCCATAATAAAAAATTACTTTAAATTGTGGTAGGAATCAGATCAAAGAGGTCATGCATGGCACAGTAGTTCCTAGGCAGAGACCATTTCCCCCTTAAATTTAATTAGCTAGGCTGACAGGACCCATTCAGTCAGTTACAGCTGAAAGCATGTTTGAAAGTAAACCTGGCTTTTTCAGACACACGTGGGCAAAGGGGTCCCTGATCAGCCCATTTCTGGTATCATATAATGTAGCCTAAGGTTTTCATAAAGGCTGGATTTTGGAATTTTAAAACAAAATGTACATCCACTTAAATGCAGGGATTGACATGTATGCTTAGTTGCTTAAATGAAGACTCCTACTTCATAAAATTCTTAATTAAATGGGAAAAGCATTCTACAGTCTTGATCTTTGTTAATCGTATCTTGGAGAAGCCTGGACGTTTAGACTGTGATTTCATTAGGGCATTCTCACAGTTCCCTGGGTGGCAACCTAATCTAATTTTAGCAAATTTTAATTGCAAGTGCTGTGAGTGTTTGTCTGAACTGGAGTTGAGTCTGAGATATTCTGGCTTCTGGAAGTCATACCACCAACCCTTCTACCCCAGACCCTCCATTGAACCAAGCCCAACCTGAAGAGTTATACAGCCCAGAACAGTTGTACAAGTGGCTACTTGAATATTATGTGTTTAAATATTAAAAGTTGTAAGTCTAGTTAACAAACCACTAAATAAAATATGTTCTAGTATTCTACCTTGACAAGTATGACTTTGTAGCAGCCTGTAAGTCCAGGCTCAAATTTTGAATGCTTGGTCCCTGAGAGGCCTGCCCCAGGGAACGTGGTGGTTGAGGAGAGGTGGTCCCTGGCTCCTGGGCTCCTGCCCATAGCCCACATCCTTTCTCCAGGAATCCTGTCTTTATTTCACAGCACAAAACAGGGGCCTCCTTGCTCATGCATTGTCCCCTCAGCCCACACATTCAACTCCGTCCATCCCAGTCCAACCCCAGTTAGCCCATGGCCAACCCTGGGGCCTAGAGGTGCACAAGTCCTCGCCTGTCCTGTCCTCATGAAGAAGTGAGCTGGAGGCCACAAGGACAGAGAATTCCAGAAAACCAGACACCACATGATCCAGAGACTGAAGCAAATGTTCTAGAAAGACATGTATGTCCCCTTGATTGATTTTCAAGGGTTGAGGGGATCCATAGGAAAGAGCTGTCTCTTCCTCCTCCTCTGTCAGACCCCAGATGTTGGCATGTCTCCAGGGGCTCAGTGTTCAGCTCTGTAACCCTCTAGTACTTTCTTCCTAAGTGATCTCATCTGTTTCCATGGTTTTATATCCCTATTCATTCATTCAACAAATATTCCTATTTCTAGGTACTGGGGATACAGTAGTTTAAAAAAGAGACAAAAATCCCTGGATCACAGAGCTTTCTTTCCACCCAGAAGATATATGATAAGTCAGATGTGGCAGTTTTAAATGACCTTAAATTCTCTGTTACTCCACTCAGTGTGAGATAGGGTCAATGGCTACTTGCTTGAACTCCAGTGGTCCTTTAGAGTCCAGCGGAAGTGATGCTGTGTGACTTCAAAGGCTACGTCAACAAAGGACATGACCTTGTTCACTGGAAATGCTTACTCCTAGAGCCTTGCATGGTCACACTGGAAATATCCTGAGACCACCATGCTGGAGAGTGCATGTTGGCGTTCTGGTCGACATTCCCAGCTGAGTCTGCCCTTCCTCCCAGGCGTGAGGTGTGAGAGGGAAGCCAGCTTTCAAGTGGGTTCTGCAGTCCTGCTGCTCTAGCCTCAGCCATTTCATCACTTCCAGCTGAGGTCCCAGACATCAGGGGCAGAGAGGACCTGTGCTCACTGTGCTTCCTCCAGTACTGGCCCACAGAGTCTGTGAACAGGATAAAATGTGTAAACGGCAGGCACACGGCAAAGCTCAAGAGCTAGCTCCACTGTTTAGGGCCAGGATGTATATACTGAGTTCTAAATTCATATCTCCAGCTGAGACCTGAGTTCCAGGTCATGTGTATAGCTACCTCTCACAACTTCATTTGAATCTTTAAGCAGACATCTCAAAATTTCCTCTTCCGCCTTCCTCTGCATCATAGTAGGAGGGAAATGTAGACTGATTAAAACAGGGGAATGCATTCCACACGCCTCTTTTGTTAAATTATTTATTTATTTGTGGCTGTGCTGGGTCTTCAGTGCTGCACCTGGGCTTTCTCTAATTGCGCTAGTGAGGGTTACTTTTGAGTTGCAATATGTGGGCTTCTCACGATGGTGGCTTTTATTGGTGCAGAGTGCAGGCTCAGTAGTCGTGGCATGTGGGCTTATTTGCTCTGCAGCCTATGAGATCTTCCCAATCCAAGGATTGAACCTCCTGCATTGGCAGGAGGATTCTTTACCATTAGACCAACAGGGAAGCCCCCGTGCACATCTGCACACAAGCACGTACATACGCATGCACACATGGCGAAAAAGAAGGTTCCTTCCATTCAGCCAGAGAGGTGAACACCAGAGCTCAGAGAGTGGCCGGTGGCTCTGAGAACATGACCTACTGGAATCCTTTTCAACATCAGAGCATCTGGAGGCATCTGGGAGTGGAAGTTCAGGTAGCAGCAACAGCAGGAGCATCAGAGAGAACAGACGCCGAGGACAGCTCCGTGCAGAAATGGCCATGTGAACTAGTAGTGTAAGAGAAACAACTGCAGTTGACAGAAGCAGGAATTATAAAGAATTAAACATGAGGCAAATATGACTATCATCTGCCAATGCTGCTGGCTGCCAGAGAGATACAAGGAAGGGGACAGACTGAGATCTTGCCGTCTGGTAGCCAGTGAGTCTACAGATTTCAGGGTAAACCACTGAAGTAGCATTCCCTGGATCCTGCAAGCTGGTAAGGTGAGAAAACATTGGGTAATACAAGAGACTAATCTGGAAGGACACATGGTTCTTTGAGCACTGGCTTGTAGATCAAATCTATAAAGTCATATGCAGAAGTCAGCCTCTGAGTTGTCCTCATATTCAAATCACTGTGAGGTTCCACACACATGCAATGGAACTAATCTGTGAAACCAGTAGAATATTGCACAAACAATGGTGCGAGATTCTGACAACCAGGCCACGGAAGACACCATCGATTCTGAGCTGCCGTTTCCAGCCATTCACTCTGGGGAGGCCAGCAGCCATTTTGTGAGGAGCCTCAAGCCATGCTGGGGAGAGATCCACGTGGTTCAGGACTGAGGTGTCCCGACAACAGTCTTGCAAGTTAGTCATCTCAAAAGCAGGTGCTCCAGGCCCAGTCAAGTCTTCAGCTGCCTGCACCCATCTTAGCTTCAGCTCCATTAGAAACCCCAAGCCAGACCGGTCCCCTTAAGCTGGACCCAGATTTCTAACCCACAGCAACTCCATGAGATAATAAATGTTTATTGTTTTTTAATTACCTATATTTCAGAGCAATTTGTTATGTCTCAAATGATAACTAATACAGGTTTTGGCAGCAGAGGCGAGGTCAGACAAAAGATTCTTTGAAGATTTTATGACTGTATCTTCTCCCATATTTTCTGAATGCAGTGTTTTCACAGGTTCAAGCCCCATGAAATGGAGGTAACTTTGTGGGCTTCATGGACTGACTCCAGCAGGCAAGGCTGGGCTTGTAAACACAAAAATGATAGGAATCGAAGAGAGAAAGAGAACATACACAAGCGCTTTTGCAGCGTCTGTATGTGTCAGGTCCACTGGTTTCATTAGCCAAAGAGCATCACATGTCCAAGTGCAGGGTTTAGGGAGGCTGATACTGAAGGACATGGATACAGGCAATTGTGATGAATCGAGGCGATCCGTATGGTTAATGCACTACAATAATCTACTGAGGTTGCCTTACATATATCAAGTTATAGGAACATTTTAAAGATGAAAGGCCTTTTATTCACATGTCCCTGTTTTCCACAGCTGTTTAATCTAATCCAATTTTCCATAAGTTTTAATGAGTGAGTCCTTAAATATCCACAGGGTTTTTAACATTAAATCCACTCCAGTCCATTTGGCCAGTTTTCACACCAAAATTCCTTCTTTCATCAGTTGCCAGAGGCTCCCCCTAAGCTTTGATATGCTGTCTAGTAATAAAAGCCTGACTGCTTACAAATACAATTTTTAAAATGCCTTTAAATCATTTTCTTAGGACTGCAGCTCACTTCTCCCAGTACATGCATGCAATAGGTCTTTTTCTTCCAGAAGCAGAAGGGAGAGTCAAGAGAAAAAATGTAGTGCATGGGATATGAATTCACAGAAACCCCATGATTATCTATTCTCCCAACTGGAAAGAAATACCATCTTCCTTCCTTAATGGTAGCTCTTGGCCCTTTGAAGTTCAACTGCCATTGCTGATTTTGTCCTGGGTGATTCTTTTGCAACATTTATACCTGTTGGGTTAGCATGCTTATATTGCATATGCTTTCTTTTCCTTTTAAAAAAATATTAAACATAATTTTTATCTTTTTCCACTTGCATAAAGAAAAAACACCTAGAACAGAAAATTTGAAAGGCATATTTAAACAAAATCTGATGGTGTTTTAATTTAACTCCAAAAACAGTTGTTACAAGGCAGTTTCATGGCACTGATCTGTACTGCAGGAGGAAGCCTCAGCTGCACAAAGTTCCTGCAGAAAATGATGTGTGACTTATGGTCCTTGAAAGGCTGCATCAGATGCTCATGGGGAAATGTGCCCTACTTAGTGCAGTCAGCTCTCTTCTTTGAAGGCTTTCTGAACTTAAAAGATGTGGAATCTGGCCTCTTATATAGTGTGAGAAACCATTTGCACTTAAAATGTTGACATTGGTGGATTTGGCATATTCATTTCAAGAGTTTTCAAGCAACTGGAAGTTTCAGGGCTGTTTTAGTAACTTGTAACTTTGTGGAGGCAGACGAAACATCTGAATGTACTGTGAGGCTGGCTTTTGGGTAAGAGCCACTCACCCCCCACCCCCAAGGGGGAGGGGCACTCCTCATCCTCCCGTTCCATCCTCGCCCACCTGGGAGCTCTTTTGAAGCTATAGTGGTAGCCAGGGTGTTGCCACCCCCTAGCCATCCCCAGGCTTCCCTAGTGGCTCAGTTGGTAAAGAATCCACCTGCAATGCAGGGGGACCTAGGTTGGGAAGATCCCCTGGAAGAGGGCATGGCGACTCACTCCAGTATTCTTGCCTAGAGAATCCCATGGACAGAGGAGCCTGGCAGGCTACAGTCCATGGGGTCACAAAGAGTCGGATATGACTGAATGATTCAGCACAGCACAGCATAGCCATCCCCACTGTCCAGCTGCTTTCTATCCCCTTTCTAATAACCTGTGATGTTCTTTCTGGTTTCCACTTCTGTTGAGTTGGCCCAAAAGTTCGTTCAGGCTTTTGTATCATCTTATGGAAAGACCCAAATGAACTTTTTGGCATCACAGCTCAAGGTGGCCAAGCTTGGATTAGAGTCAGTCATAGTGATTGGCTGTGGGTTGACCAAGTGATTTAAAAAGATCTGCGTGTCATTTAGCTATTGCTATATGACAAACCACCCCAAAACTTAAGTGATGAGCTTTTGTTATAATTCTGCAAATCAGCAGTGTGGTTCTTCTGCCGTCAGATGGGCTTACCTGCATGTCTGCAGTCCACTGCAGATCAGGGAGCGGGCCTGCTGCTCCTGGTGGGACTGTCACATCTATGTGGGTGGTTGGTTGTAGCTCGGTTGAGGTTGGTCTCAATGAAGATGGCTTATCTCTACTCCATGTGGTTTTTCATTGCCCCTGATTTGTTCTTATGGTGGAGACAGAATTCCAAGTGAGAGTGAGAATGTTTCTCATGAGGCTCATACTTAGAACTCACCCCTTGTCACATATTCCATATTCTGTTGCCTAAAGCAAGTCAGGAAGCCAGCCCAAATTTAAAAAATAGAGATACAGACTCTACTTGATGATGGGAGGAACTATAAGCTCACATTGCAAAGGGCATGGTTTCAGGGAGAAGTGGAGAATTGGATCCTTTTTATAATAAGTCTGCTGGAGCCAGAGTGAAATGTCAAGATCAAGATTGACTATCACTCTCTCTCACTTCTCTTTATCAACAAGGAAGTAGATGGAAGAGCTACTTGAAGCCAGCCTCAAAACAAGGACAGAACTACCAGAATTGCAGAAGCGAAGTGCCACAGTCCTCATGATGGTGTGGACATCTGAATCAAGCCAACTCTCCTCCTGGACTTTACAGATACTTAAGCCAAATTAAGTAAATTCCGATATTGTGCCAGACTGTGTGATTGGAGTTTTCTCTTTCGAACAAAAAGATACCTAAATGATTCTGCAATTCAGCTGAACAATAGCTTTATTTTACTACCTTAAAACTGCCCTTACCCCCAAGAAATTCAGCTGCTAGTGCATCTGTGAAAATCAAAAGAATGCAGAGATATGTGGGAGACTGTTCTTAGTTGGACAATTAAAGTTTCCTATAAATTAAAGAGTAAAATATCTAACTCAACAGAAGCTCACATCTGTGACTTAAATCCTATATTTACGGAATATTCAAGAGTCTGAACGGGTCACTTAAAATTTTCAGTTATAATTTACTGTCTCTTATGGAAAAAAATTACATGTTTCAGTAGACAGTTACTCAAGCTGTTTTTTTTTTTTTAATTATGTCTTTTGAAAGGCATTCAGCTTATTTTCTCTCTCTTCCCACCCATCGAGAGATTTTGTTGACCTTTGTGTTCTATGGCTTATATTAAAAATACTGTTGGTATGTTGAATATTCTTTTCTTAAACAATACACAATTTCTTTGTGATTCCAACAAAAATCTCTAGGGGCATTGACCTCAAACTCCCCCACCTAGTTTGAGAATTATAGCTTTAATAGTATTTTAACACTTGTAGATTCACAAAGGACCTTGGGACATATTTTTCCCAAGTCTCAAGTGTCTACTCTATTTATCATTCCTTTAAGCAACAAATGGGTATTTGTAAGTCATCATTGTCTAAATGATGTATAAACAGTTTCAAACTCCAAGAGCTCTGACAGGGTTCCCAGGTGTGAAGCTTCTAAGCCCAGTCGTTCTGCTGAAGGACCGTGAAGCCTTAGGCAAGTCACATAAGGACTTCCTAGGACAGTTGTCCTGTTGATCAAATCAGAATCGGTCCTTTCCTTCACTCACTCACAGACTTCAACAGTTCAAATGAAGACTAGGAAGCTGGAGTTTGGACTGACTTGAACTCTAGCTGCAAGCAGTTTATAATACAGCGTTCACATCAACAGGAGCAGTGATACAGCTGGGAAGACACAGGGTGTCGTTTTCACTCCACTGTGATGGGAAGGCAAACATGGAATGGAAACACTCTGAAAAGAGCCTGGGAAATCATATACAATCTCAGACCCGCCCAAATTCTCAGGAAGAAAAGCTATTCCAAATGTTCGATCAAATTTGGATTAAGGCCTCACTGAAAGCTGTTGGTGTTTCAAAGAACTAATACCAAAAGAACTTACAGAATTTTCACATTAGCTTAATAATTTACACAGGTCCACCTCAGCAGGGCAGTCACGTACAGCAGTGTGGTTTGTACACTGCACAACGTCAGAGAGCAATGTTTGCATAGTCTGTGATGTGAATGGCTCCCTCAGGCACACTATACACACCTATACATGACATCCCTACACTCAAGTCCCTGTGTCGTTTGTTAATAGAGTTGGCACCATCTTATCCAGTGTCAGAAACTGTGTGTCTCCTTTCCCTGGCTGTTCGGTCTCCCAGCACAAGCTTTTCCCTATTAAGGAAAAACATGGGTCTGAGACATCATCACCCCTTTGTTGCCCCAGACAAGGACCCAAGCCCTGAAGCTTGTTGTCCTCAAGCCTCTCCCAGGAGACGTGAGCAGAGAGTCTGGAAAAGGGGAGGGGACGTGTCCATCCCAAACCCACCAATCAGCTGTTTCTTTCACGGACTGAAAGAAATCAGTTATCAGTCAGATACATGTATTTCCTCTCCTTCCTGGGAGAGAGGCGTTTCTTCATCCCGCTAAGCTGTTTGCTTAAATATTCATCAAGCCCTTTCCCACCGTCAATAAATAAGCTCCACGAACTCTTGCCACTGCTGTTGGATCTCTCTGCCCCACTCTCTCCTCATCCCTTCCACTCTTCCGTTCACCTTGTCTTCCCAGAGAATAACTGTGATGGTAAAGGCTGTGAGTGACTCAGTTTCCAGTGCATGCTTTCTGCCTCCCCTTTTGAAGATGAACTTGAAGACACTAAGTGAGGTAGGTAGAAACTGACCAGGTTCCAAGTCAGTGTGGAGAGCTGTGCTCTGAGTCATGGGATTTCACGGAAGGCTGGGCCTGGGGCAGAGAAAACCAGCTCTGGACCATGACACATGGGCACGAGGGCCAGCTCACCGTGTCTTTCCTTCACCGTGCTATTCTTTGAATATAGGATCAATACTTATTGAAAAGTGAGTCTGTTGGTGGGTGCAGTGGAGGCCATTAGTGACTATTCTCCATCTCTCCTCTGTCGTCACCCCCTCTCCCACCTCCTAACACAACCAAGCCCTGCAGCTAACTGGTCCTGGTGCCATAGAGGGCGGGTCCCTGGTGACAGCTGGGTCACTCTGAGTGCCCACCCTCGCTGTGCACTCAGCGTGTGGTCTGCCTTCGCTGGGGGACACAGCGGGGACTTGCACAGTGTGGGGACATTTTCGCTCCTCTTTGAGGGAATGTGCCCAACTCCCCTGGAGAGGTGTCTAAGATACACGTGGAGTGGAGGCAAGTCATCTCAGCTGAGGCCATGCTGGAACCACCAGCCCCCAGGTGATCAGTTAGCAGAGAGCGGACCCACCCCCAAGCCTTGCTGAGATGGGCTGAACCCAGCCCAAGTCAACAGAACCACCCAGAAACCCAGGAAAAAGCAAAGATGCCTGTTTGAATCCACAAGTTGCTTACAAAGCAGTAGAAAACTGGTACAGTGTCTATGGGTTTTTACTGGACTTTAGGCGTAAGTATCCTCCCCAAGTGTCCCTTGGATGTAGCAATGTTTTCCAAGAACAAAGTGCATGTAATCTTTAGCATTCACCTGAGACCACCCCATGGAGATCTTGCCTTGATGAGGCTGCTCCTTGCTGAGGCCGTGATAGTGTTTGCTTCTCAGGCCCTGATCCTTGGCTGAAGTTTGCTGTCTACGTGGCATAGAGTCAGGTTGTGCCTTGTGACCAAGGCTAGCACCTTCACTGAGACCTTCACTTGTACTCATTGTTTTGCCTCCCCAAATAAGTCTACCCAGTTCAGTTCAGTTCAGTTCAGTCGCTCAGCCATCTCCGATTCTGTGACCCCATGAATCGCAGCACGCCAGGCCTCCCTGTCCATCACTATCTCCCGGAGTTCACTCAGACTTATGTCCATCGAGTCAGTGATGCCATCCAGCCATCTCATCCTCTGTTGTCCCCTTCTCCTCCTGCCCCCAATCCCTCCCAGCATCAGAGTCTTTTTCCAATGAGTCAACTCTTCGCATGAGG
Source organism: Raphicerus campestris (assembly GCA_006410735.1). Lineage (NCBI taxonomy): Eukaryota > Metazoa > Chordata > Mammalia > Artiodactyla > Bovidae > Raphicerus > Raphicerus campestris. The sequence goes on from SJYW01017284.1 coordinate 593,492, forward strand.
TGGCCAAAGTGCTGGAGTTTCAGCTTTAGCATCATTCCTTCCAAAGAGATCCCAGGGCTGATCTCCTTCAGAATGGACTGGTTGGATCTGCTTGCAGTCCAAGGGACTCTCAAGAGTCTTCTCCAACACCACAGTTCAAAAGCATCAATTCTTTGGCGCTCAGCCTTCTTCACAGTCCAACTCACATCCATACATGACCACAGGAAAAACCATAGCCTCGACTAAATGGACCTTAGTCGATAAAGTAATGTCTCTGCTTTTGAATATGCTGTCTAGGTTGGTCATAACTTTCCTTCCAAGGAGTAAGCATCTTTTGATCTCATCTGCAGCTGATGGACAGAGCCTGTATCAGAGTGAAGCCTTGTGGGGCTGGCACCAGAGGCTTTGGGTCACCTGCCTGTGTCATGGCACTGGGGACCCATGCAGAAGGAGACAGTAAGACAGACAAGCCCCAGGACCTGCACAGGCATCTGGAATTTCTGTGTCCACCCACGTGCATCCTGAACTTCTCTGCCACTTTGACCCGCCAGTGACATCCCTTGATGTTCTTCCAGGTTCCTAGAGCACTCCTCCACTCACTACAGGTTTTCAGAAGGGCATCCATAAAGATTATCCCTTCTCCCCACCCAAGTTCTGAAGCAACTGAGAAGTGAGATTTTAGAAATGGCAGGTGGAGGGGACTTCCCTGGCAGTCCAGTGGTGAAGTCTTTGCTTTCACTGCAAGGGGCTCAGGTTTGATCCCTGGTCAGGGAACTAAGATCCCACATGCCACATGGCACACACTCCCCTCCCCCAAAAATAAAAATGTCAGATGGAGGTGGATTTTTTAAAAATAAAGTTGATATTGGAGAATATGACTTATATTTTGGGGAAGGTGACTTTCTGTATACTAAGCCTCAAGCTTGGAGAGGCTTAATCACCCAGTTGTAGTTGGATTCACTGGGTAGGCTCTCTATTCAAAGGACTGGACACGATGCTTGCTTCCTGTAGGCAGTGTGTTCTGTGTCTAGAAAGCACTTCCCCATATTATATAGATGGCTTTCCAGTCACTTGCATCTGAGTGACTTTTGAGTATGGCCTTTTCTGACTTCCTGGCCACCATCACATTCCCTGTGTGGCAATTCTAAATCATGTCTACAAACTCTGCAAACACTCCTCATCCTGAGATGGGCCCTAAGTTCTTCCTCCTTGAATCTGGGCCAACCTTGAAGATGTTAAAACAAATAGGACGTAGCAGAAATGATGGCATAGCTCACATACTTTCTGAAGTCAAGTCATTAAATAAAGGCCATGGAGTTTCTGCCTTGCCTGCTGAGATGCTTGCTTTTGGAGCTGTGAGCCTGTGTGGATGAAGGTCAGCTGCCTTGAGGCCACCATGCTGGAGGAAGCCCAAACCACAGAGCAGATGCCCCAGTCGGTGCCCACAGCCCAGGTCCCAGGTGACAGTCAGCATCAGCTACCAGAGACATACACTAGGTGCCTGCAGCTTGCAGAAGTCATGTGCCCCAGTCTCAGAATCTTCTCAGGTGAAGCCCTAGGTGTCTTGACAGAAGCAACGTATGTCTACTGTGCCCTGCCATATTTCTAAATTACCCAATCCCTGAACATAGTTAAATGGTCTGTTTAATGCCATTAGCTTCTGGAGCGGTTTGGTATGACATATTTGGAGGAGGAGATAGAACGACATACTAATAAGTAGGACACTCTGTTTTTTACTTTTCATAGCACTGTTTATCACTGTCAGAAATCACATCGTTTATTTATTGGTGTATTTACTGGTGCCTGTCACTCCTCCTCCTGTGTAGGTTAGCTTTGCTAGTGCAGGGGTGTGTGTGTCTTAGACCTGGGACAGTAATGGCACAGTAATGGCCCTGGGAAGCAGTCAATAAATATTTGTTGAAAGGATGAACAAATGAACATCTTTCCCCTTGCAGAACAGAAATAAGAGCTTCTGGGAGAGTATTTCAGTCTTTTTATTCTTGATCTCTAGGCCCTTGGCAACAAAATTGAGGCTATTTGTGTGAAATAGAAAATAGACAGTTCCTTTTATAATATCTGCGCAAACTATCCTGTAGAACATTCAGTTCTTCATTCAATGATATGGGCTCAGCAGCTGCCCTCACCCCAAAAGCAAGGCATTGTACTTCCCACTAGAGACACAGAGGTGGATAAGACACAGACTGCCCCTGTCCAGGACAGTCCTCACGGAGGGGCATGGACGAACTGAAGGGTGGAGAGGCCTCTTGAGTAGAACACAGCCTCCAAGGCAAAGCCCTTGAAAGGCAGGGGCGATGACTGCCACTCCCACATCACCTCACCCCCAGACCCTGCTCAGAGCCCGCCCGTGCAGGTGCCGTAAGCATGTTGACTCTTGAGTGGAGGAAACCGAGAGTGTTCCAAGCTGGGCAAATGGCAAAGGTTCATATCAGAAGAGAAGCCTGAGTGCCTTTGCGAAAAGAAACTCTTGTTAAATGTCTATGGAACATCTAGTTCTCCTCTGGTCTTGCTCTGCCATCATAAAAAGTCATTACCGAAGCCATGTCATACAGAGTGAAGTAAGTCAGAAAGAGAACAAATATCATATGTTCATGTGTATGTGTGGAATCTAGAAAATGGTACTGATGAACCGACTTGCAAAGCAGAAATAGAGACACAGACGTAGAGGGCAAACATATGGGCATGGAGGGACGGAAGAGGCTGAGGTGAACTGGAAGGCTGGGATTGACATATATATATACTACGAAACTATGTATGAAATAGATAACTAGTGAGAACCCACTGTGTGGCACAGGGAATTTTATTCTGTGCTCTGTGATGACCTAAATGGGAAGGATATCCAAAAAAGAGTGGATATATGTATACTTGTTGCTGTACAGCAGAAAATAACACAGCCTTGTAATGCAACTGTACCCCAATAAAAATTTTAAAAAATAAATAAAATACCAAGGACCCCAGCACAAAAACATTGCTATTTTTTCAAAGGAAGCTCATTTGAATGACATGAAAAAGTAATGGCATCTGTCTCAGGTTTCTACTTGGAGAGGATTCATGCAACCTCAGCATTTTATCTTGGGCAATTCCCCCGAGAAGAGGCACCGGGGAAGCAATTTGTATCTCTTTTAACTAAGACGGGAAGCCTTGATGTCTGTGGGTTGTCCATTTCCGTAAGACTCCAATCCAATCCCACGGAAAGGTGCCAGATCTGAAGCTTCTATATGCTGTTAACTGCATGTGGTTTTTCCCCCGCTGGTATTTACATCTAAGGCAATGCAAAGCTTCCAATTTTACAGCCAAGTTAGGATGCTGAGAATATTCCTGAGTAGAATGTGCCTGAAATTAATTAAGATAGGGAGAAAAATCGAGCACATTACCAGGAACAGAGGAGGTATTAAGTTATTTGTTGAATGAATGAATGAGAATAATGTAATTTCACATGTTTCCCATGTAGTCTCATCCAGTCAGGCTTTACCAAGACAATTCTATGGAGGGAAAAAGGTAGTTTAAGAAAGCAATGCCAAGAGCAGTCACTCAGTACAACAAGGACTCAGCAGTTATCATTTGATGGAGTCCTTAAATGGGATTTTTTTTTTTTTTGCCACTTTGGCACAATTTGGTGGCTACAGGACCTTTCTGGCCCCTGAAATATACCCATCAGAAAAGTCCAGGATTGGACTCAGCCAGCACAGAGAGAGAAGCAGCTGAATCAGTGGGTGGTGGCGCCCAGGCAAAGTGTGGGTATTGAAATAGTCGGTGATCTCTGAACATCCCCAGCAGTTTAACAGTGCTCTTTTGTGCCGTTGAACCCTCAGCAACCCGCCTGGCAGTCCTTTTTATCTCTTTGTTTTGGGCTGCACCGGGTCTTCGTTGTGACGTGCAGGCTTCTCGGTGCGCTGGGTCGTCTTGTGGCAGAACGCGAGCTCTGGAGCAGGCGAGCCGCAGGAGTCAAGGCGGGTAGGTTTAGCTGCTCCGCAGCGTGTGGGATCTTCCCGAAGCAGGGAATGAACCCATGTCCCCTGCACTGGCAGGCAAAGTCGCAACCAGTGGGCCACCAGGGAAGGCACGCGCCTGACGGTGTTCATGTGTGCGTCTCAGTTTCCATCCAGGGAGCAGTATAATGTATTGAGGGAAACACAGGTGTAAGAAAGTTCTGTTTCCTGGACTCCGTTAAGCCCTGAGTTCCTCACTAATAAATCAGGGACTATGACACCTATCTTGTAGCATGAGTATGATGACCACATGTTCTAATTTCTGTAAAGTCACGTATCCGTGGACTGCCACACAGGAAGGCAAACAAACATTAGTGGCCTGTCCTTATATTTAAGCCAGCATATAAGATCCTTGCAGGCAGAAAGCTGGCATAGAACCTTGCATATGAGATTTTATGAATATTTATTGAATGAGTCAACGCATGAATAACCGTGGGATGAAATAGCATATTAATCAGGGTAACTCCCGCAGCAGAAACAAATATAGTCCAGTGGCTTATCATAATGCAATGGTATTGCTTACTCACCTGAGATCCCAGCTGGGGTGTTCCAATCAGCAGATGGTTTCCTTTCCCATGCTGATTCCTGGACCCGGGCTCTGTATGGCTGTTGTGTCTTGGGTCTTGATGTCTTTGAAGATCAGCTCCAACTGCTTCTTAACCTCAGAATCGGAAGGGAAAAGGATACTCACTACTCTCACTCGCATCGTATGGCCATCCTTGGATGCAAGCAGGGCTGGAGGACACAATCTCTCCTTAGCCAGCTGCCTTCCAACCGCCCATGAGGGAAGAGGGATCCAACTGTTACTGCCAAAATCATTTACACGAACAAGGAGAAAGAGAGAGATGGACACATGGCAGTGTTTTGAATAGAAGTTAGTTCTGTAACGTGCTTTTTTTTTTTTT
>SJYW01017284.1:604654-618244 GCA_006410735.1 Raphicerus campestris
TATATATTATATATATATGTATCTCAGACATTTTCATGACTTTAATTAAAGTTATTTTTAAGCCTCAGGGGAGCCCAAATAAAAATGCTTAGTTTAACTTGACCTTTCTGGAGATTTTGCAGATTGCATGTATCTTGTTCTGGCTGCAGTAAGGTACCTACCATTCTGCTTGACATCATTCTTCCCCAGAATCATATTTGCATAAAAAATTAATATGAAAATTGTGGTGAGCCGCGAGGCAGATGGAAACGTTTGACTAATTAGTTGAGCACGGTGACAACTTTGGAGACATGCTTCAGAACAGATTTCATCCTGACAGTGCTCTGCAAACAGGGGAACACGGTGTCACTTGCCTGGGAATTGGGAGGGGAGGAGTATCAGACTCAGAGAGTCAGTACCTCGGCTTTGGAGAAGCAGCCACTGAAAGGCCACACAAGGCCCCGGGGGCCTCACAGATGACAGACCAGTTCACTGAGCTCCTGGGATGCCTGCTTGTCCTCCCTTTTCTGCTCCTTGACCTTGAGGACTGGAGTCCTTCCGCTTGATTAGCCCTGGATCTTGCCCTTCACTCCTTAGCCACACCCTGCACATCTGGTACTTACGGCATCTGGGTCACTGGGATTTTGGTGTATNCTGGGCAGGCAGAGCTGTCTGCTTCTCCGGCCAATCCCTAGTGTCCTGTTTTTCGTCCCCATTTCTACGGCGCATGCTCCATGTTACTTGGGGGCACCGTCTCTTATAAAGATGGCAGCAGAGCTTCAGCATGACTTCACAATCAGCTGACCCCATCCTAGATGTGTATAAGAGACAGGTCCAGGACCTCTGGGACGGGGCTTAAAATCTCGCCATTCTAAGCATCTCCCAGGTGATGTTGATGTCGCTGGTACAGGCACCATACCTGGGATAGTTTGCTTTAAGGAAATGGTACAGGGTTCAGTCTCAGCATACGATGTCAAATCTGCCTCCTGTGGACCAATTCAAGCTTCCTTTTCTTCCTTGCAGTATTTTAAGGAGAAATTACCCACAGGTATCTAGATGTTTCATCTTTTTTGTGAAATAAAACATCTGCTGTTGCAACGGTGGCAGTTGCTTCAATGTGAGTACCAGCATCTTCATTTAGAGTGGACATACATGCCTCAATTTGCCACAGTCCCCACCACCCCCTCTTGTACTGCACGGGGCCTACTCCCATCATGNCAACGGTGGCAGTTGCTTCAATGTGAGTACCAGCATCTTCATTTAGAGTGGACATACATGCCTCAATTTGCCACAGTCCCCACCACCCCCTCTTGTACTGCATGGGGCCTACTCCCATCATGTCCTTTATGTTTCTGGTTTCTGTTGGTCCCTAAGTTTGTGTCTCTTGATTTAAGTTTGCATAATGCAAATGAATTAATGTTAACCTTCGCAGGTAACATATTTGCATTTTTACAAAGGCTTTCTAGCAATAATGCCTTAGTTCAGAGATGTTATACTGATGGATAATACTGATCTCAGCCTGTGGTGGTCAGCTTCCAAAGAGAACTCTGGGGCTTCTCCAAGGACTTTGCAGGACAGATATCTGTCATGTCTCCATGAGGAGGTTAATCTGGTTTCCCCAAAATTGACATGTAATAATGTGGAGATAGAAGCAAAAAGACTACATATGCCCTCTTGAGAATGAAGAGCCTTTTAAAACCAGAGTTTCTCACTACGGTGAAGCTGGTATAATAGAGACAAGTTCAGAGATGCAAAATGTTTATAAGGACACTGCTTATGAAAAACTCAATTTTCTCCTTTCTCAATTCCCTGAAAGATGCCATGTATAATTGACAACAGTTCCCAGAGCATTGCCTGGGTTCAGATTCTGGCCTGGTTGTTTTCTTTCTGCATCACTTGTTTACATTACTGAGCATTGGAGTGCTTTGGCTTCCCTATGCATAAATCACAGCAATCTCACAGGTTTATATGTGATGGTTAAACAAGATAAAGCATATAAAGGTCTTAGAACAGCCTGACGCCAAGTGAAGTCTTGATAATGTTATTACCATCTGCTTCCTGTTATAGAAAGCACATTAGAGAAAGCAAGCCAATCTAAGCTCAGATCTTACAAGGAGATCAGACCAGTCCATCCTGAAGGAAATCAACCCAGAAAATTCATTGGAAGGACTGTTGCTGAAGCTGAGGCTCCAATACTTTGGCCACTTGATGTAAAGAGTCAACTCGGAAAAGACCCTGATGCTGGGTAAGATTGAAAGCAGGAGGAGAAGGGGATGACAGAGGATGAGATGGTTGGATGGCATCACCGACTCAATGGACATGAGTCTGAGCAAACTCCAGGAGATGGTGAAGGACAGGGAAGCCTGGCGTGCTCAGTCCACAGGCTCACAAAGAGCTGGACACGACTTAGCGACTGAACAACAGCAACAAAGTTCAGATTCCTATCCCCTGAGCAATGGTCTTGTGACCTTGAGAAACGTTACTCTTTCTCTTTTTCACTCCATTAACTGATATTTACTGAGCCTTTATTTCCTCATTTATAAAATGGAAATAGTAGTACCTACCTCATAGAGTGTTCGTAAAGATTAAATGATATAATCCAGGTAAAAAGGTCTCTCCTAGTACCTGACTGATGTGAAGATTTTAATAATATTACGCTGGTCCACATGAAGTTGTGATTTTTGCAGATCAAATATGGCAGAAAACTGACAGTTCAAATTGTGCTTTTAATATGGTTATCATTGCTATTTTATCCCTACCAACACTGCAGGGGATATAACAGTTAGCTATTGCTGTGAAAAAAAAACCAAACCCTCAAAACTTGAAGGGACCAAACAAGGAACCTATCATTTCTCATGGATCTCTGGAGCAGGTGGGTGGTTCTGCTGTTTTAGACCTGCCTGGTCCTGACTGGATTTCTCAGGGGTCTGTAATCATCTGATAAGAGGGAGGAGGCTGGCTGGTCGTGGATGGCCTCACTCTCTCGTCTGGGGGAGGGAGGCGTGTGTCTCGTCCTCCAGCAGGCCAGCCTGTGCTCATTCATGAGGTGAGGGCAAAGGCCCAGCTAGAGAGCAAGGGCTCTTGGGCCCAAGCTTGGTACTGGCATAGTGCCACGTCTGGTGCCATGCATCATTTCTGCTGCATCCTTTTGGCCAAGCCCAGAGTTAGTGCTGAGGAAATAGATTCCACCATTTAATGGGAGAGACTGAAAAGCAGTCAGGGCCTTTTTTTTTTCCGGTCAATCTGGATGCGGTAAAAATAATACTGATTTTTTTTCTTCATAATTTATATTACTTCTTTAACTTAACAAATGATTTTTGAAAAGTTCTCCAGCCTCTGATGACTAGGTATCTCTATCTTCCCCTCTGTTGACTCTCCTGGAGTTGTAGGAAGCTTCAGCTGGGACACGCTTGGTGGGTCTCCTTTAGCACCTTGAAGACTCCATCTTTCTACTTTATTAATACAAGAAGCAGATTCACCTTTTCAGGGAAACAAAGTAGCTACATAGCAACTTGGTTGGTTGAACTCATATCTCTTGCTGATGAAATATGGTTGCTCCTGATACTCTTTTTGTCTATCACCTCTAATCATAAGCAAGGACTTCAAAGAAGACAGAGCTAAGTACACTGTAGCCATACATAGGAGGGGGTAAAAATCGGACCTCTTCAGTTTGTAAGACCTCGTCTACAAAGGGCTTCATGAAGACTTTGCAAAGACTTTATGGATTAAAATAATAAAAGCTAAAATTTCTGTGTTGTTACATATATGCATAAAACTATTTTCTCCTCTCAACATTCTAATGAAGGTGCTAGTACTCTTCCCGTGTTACAAGCTTAATAAAGTGGAGGCACAGAGAAATTAGAAATTGCCCAAAGTTACACAGCTACAAAGTGGGAAAGTCAAGATTTAAACTAGAGGATACTATTAAAAGGTTTGGAGCTATATATTTAACCATTATCAGATTTGCAACAATGTGAATGACTATTGTCTCTTTACCAAAATGATATTAAGTTTTTTTAATTCTACTGAAGATCTAGTAGAGTCGGGACCTATGAACTGACAGTGGAAGCTTACTGCTCTGTAGAAAAATGAAAACATATTCTAAGTTTAAGGAATTGCCTGACAGGACAATCAAATATTATTCCCAGATACAAGTGAACATCACTGAAAGAGGTACTCAGGTCGCAGAGACTGGGTTCAAATCCTGGTTCTTCGATTTCTTACTGTGTGAAAGTGTCTGAGGTGATCAAAGTTATCTTTAGCCTCAGTTTCATCTTGAAAAGACTAACAAAACAGGAAACAACCTGTTTAGCTCCATAAATTATTGTGAGAATAAGGTAATGCATGTAAAGGCCATGATTCATTATAGATCACCAGCAAGGACTGATTTCCTTTTCTCCATCATCAAAGGACTTGCAAAATACAGTTTATAAGAGATCTTACAGGAATAGGAGGGATGGGACTAGGGATTCTCATACCTAGTAAAGGGTTAGTTTAGGTCCTTGGTATTGAAAGCATCATCTGGGATCCTATTAGACATGCAAATTCATGGACTAGAGGCTGAAGCTGAAGCTCCCATGCTTTGGCCACCTAATGTGAAGAGCTGTCTCACTGGAAAAGACCCGGATGTGGGGAAACATTGAGAGCAGGAGGAGAAGAGGATGACAGAGGATCAGATGGTAGGATGGCATCACTGATTCAATGAACTAATTCTGGGAGATGGTGAGGGACAGGGAAGCCTGGCATGGTACAGTCCATGGGGTCCAAAGAGTTGGACGCAACTTGGCTACCAAACAACAGCAACAATGACCCTTGGCCTACTGAGTCCAGTCGTCTTGAAGCGGAGCCCAACAGTCTGCTCTCCTGGTGATTTTCAGGCTCCATAAACTTTGAGATGTATTGGGCTAGTTGACCTCCAGGGCCCCTTCCAGCTTTAATTCTGTGGTTCTGGTGTCTCTGGTGTATCCCTTCCTCACCACCACTCGTGTAGTAACTGCTACCATTTGTTGACTACATCCTATGTGCAAGCATGCAAGTAAATACTTTCCAAGCCTTCATTTTATCCTTGCACCAATGGGGTTGGTGGNCAAAACAGGAAACAACCTGTTTAGCTCCATAAATTATTGTGAGAATAAGGTAATGCATGTAAAGGCCATGATTCATTATAGATCACCAGCAAGGACTGATTTCCTTTTCTCCATCATCAAAGGACTTGCAAAATACAGTTTATAAGAGATCTTACAGGAATAGGAGGGATGGGACTAGGGATTCTCATACCTAGTAAAGGGTTAGTTTAGGTCCTTGGTATTGAAAGCATCATCTGGGATCCTATTAGACATGCAAATTCATGGACTAGAGGCTGAAGCTGAAGCTCCCATGCTTTGGCCACCTAATGTGAAGAGCTGTCTCACTGGAAAAGACCCGGATGTGGGGAAACATTGAGAGCAGGAGGAGAAGAGGATGACAGAGGATCAGATGGTAGGATGGCATCACTGATTCAATGAACTAATTCTGGGAGATGGTGAGGGACAGGGAAGCCTGGCATGGTACAGTCCATGGGGTCCAAAGAGTTGGACGCAACTTGGCTACCAAACAACAGCAACAATGACCCTTGGCCTACTGAGTCCAGTCGTCTTGAAGCGGAGCCCAACAGTCTGCTCTCCTGGTGATTTTCAGGCTCCATAAACTTTGAGATGTATTGGGCTAGTTGACCTCCAGGGCCCCTTCCAGCTTTAATTCTGTGGTTCTGGTGTCTCTGGTGTATCCCTTCCTCACCACCACTCGTGTAGTAACTGCTACCATTTGTTGACTACATCCTATGTGCAAGCATGCAAGTAAATACTTTCCAAGCCTTCATTTTATCCTTGCACCAATGGGGTTGGTGGGAGAAGGCAATGGCACCCCACTCCAGTACTCTTGCCTGGAAAATCCCATGGACGGAGGAGCCTGGTAGGCCGCAGTCCATGGGATCATGACAAGTTGGACACAACTGAGAGACTTCACTTTCACTTTTCACTTTCATGCATTGGAGAAGGGAATGGCAACCCGTTCCAGTGTTCTTGCCTGGAGAACCCCAGGGACAGTGGAGCCTGGTGGGCTGCCGTCTATGGGGTCGCACAGAGTCGGACACGACTGAAGCGACTTAGCAGCAGCAGCAGCAGCAGTGGGGTTGGTACTGTATCATAGTCTGCACTATGCAGATGAGAAAATTGAGAATTAAAGGAAGTGGCAGACTAGAATTCCAGTCTGAGTCTGTTTGGAGCTCTGGCTCCTAAGTCCTGCTAAACTAATCACCACACAGGGTCTCTCATAATTCCAAGAAGGACCCTGTGGGGAACTATGTATATATGTCTTCAAATCTATCCCTCTGATAATGCACTGGGCTAAAGGAATTAATCTAAGCATTACAGACAAGTCATAGAGAGGGCCCATGTGGAAGATTCTTGGTTGATAATCTGAGTCCTCCTAAGACTAAAAAAAGACTGTCAGGTCACAGGGTGGTGGTGAAGGGGGTCGGGCAGTTCTTCCCAGGAGAAGGCTCCGGGAGGAACAACCTGGTGGGTGGAAAAGCTGCCTTAAGTGCCCTGCAATTGAGAAGCGCAGCTGTAGGTAATTATTTGTTCTCAGCTATAAATAAAATAATCCTAAGAAGAACAAGGGAGAAAGAGCAGTTGGGGAGCTTCATGCAGGCTTCCTCCATCAGCTGCTCTTGATGATAAAGCAATGAGTTGGATTTAACCACTTCCTGCCACCTACTGCCTTTTTGCTGGTGATGTCTCTTCAGGGAATAGGTCTTAAAGCAGAATTTATGGGCCAGCTGAGCCTGCAGAAGAGGTGTCCACGCCTGGCTTCCTGCCCCATGGTCCTGATGCAGGAGAAAGCAGCAGCTCAGGTCCAGAGTTTATCGGGTGGAGAAGGAGAGAGCTGTGTCCTGTTCCCCTGGGGCTCTTCCCTGCCCTTTGTGTTTGCTTCAGCCGCCCCACTGGAGCATTTGGCACCAGCATCGTTCCAGGCACTGCTCAGGGTGCAAGTGTGGCCTCGCGACACAGATCATCAGGATTTCAGATGATTTGGTCTGCCCCCAACTCAGACCACCCCTAGACTAGAATTTCACAGGAACATCAATCCTTTCTTCGTCTTATAAACGGCAGATTCTCCTGAGGATGGAAAAGCACCAAGCCTCCCTTCTAATGTGACTCTTCATGGTCAAAGGTCACTTTCAATGATTAGACTTTGATGGCTTATGTACTTTCTGTTCACCCTGTGGTCCTTGGGCAGCAGCATTTCATCCCTGCCCCCTCTTCCGCCCCTGTTGTAAAAGCAGTCTCTGGCATTGCCTCAGAACTTCAGAATTAGAATCTGCATTTTAAGACATCCCCAGGTGATGTGTGTGTGGATTAAAGTTTGAGAAGCACTGATCTAAAAGCCTGAGACTGAATGTGGCCAGGAGCAGCCAGGTGGGGGATGGAAGGAGGGCCAGATGAGATAGTTCAGCCTGGTGAGCAAAGCACACCCATTCTAGCACTGCATTTAAAGTTCTTAAGATGTACACAGAGCAGAAAGCAGCTGGAAGAGCAAGGCCAAGTCCCTGACTGTGAGTCAACTTTTAGATCAATAGCAACTTCTCCTGGTGGCCCCGTGGGAACAGAACCCTGGACCTCCGGAGCACACTAATGAAGATAAGGGTGATACTGTCTGGCTGATATCTGCTAGGCAGTCTCCACCGCAAAATACCACTTCACAGAAATTTGGGCACCGCACGTGGAGGAGGTGGAAGAGGGCAGGGCTAGAAGATTCTGCACTTGGGTCTGGAGCCCCCTCTGTGAGGTTTCTTCTGATTCATTCAGCCAAGCATGGTGCAAACCACTGAGAAGAGACTAGACTTGGGGCCATGTGGCCTCTCATTGTGATGAACTGAGTTTGTAAGTTCAGATTTTACAAACCCATTCCCGAAACATCAGCATTTCAGTAATTTCAGTGAAATCTCATAGACTACACTCTCAGGAGATATTTGTCACATCCATGGACTTTTGTCTGACTTAGGTTCTCAGCTTCATAGTGGGCCACTTGGCAGCTCCAATCTGAAATGAGCTAAAAAGGGAGCTCTCCTCTGCAGGAATTCACAGTGCATTTACATGTGTGCCTGTAAAGGGAGGTGACTTTCTAATTCAAATCACCCTCAGATCTACTTGAGGTTCCTGGTTAGAATATATCATCTTCTATGAAATGGACTGATGTTAAAGCTAATGCTCCAGTACTTTGGCCACCTGATGTGAAGAGCCAACTCATTGGAAAAGACCCTGATGCTGAGAATGACTGAGGGCAAAAGAAGGGTGCGGAAGGAGATGAGATGGTTAGATAGCGTCACCGACTCAGTGAACACGAATTTGAGCAAACTCTGGGAGATACTGAAGGCTTCCCAGGTGGCACAGTGGTAAGGAACCTGCCTGCTAATGCAGGAGGTGCAAGAGACAGGACTTCAATCCCTGGGTCAGAAAGATCCCCTGGAGTAGGAAATGGCAACCCACTCCAGTATTCTTGCCAGGAAAATTCCATGGACAGAGCAGCCTGGCAGTCTACAGTCCATGGGGTCACAAAAGAGTCACACATGACAGAGTGACTGAGCAAGAAGCAAGGCAGAAGATGGTAAAGGAGAGAGGAGGCTGGCTTGCTGCACTCCATGGGGTCACAGAGTTGGATACAACTGAGCAACTGAACAACTGAACAACGTGAAATGGAGCATAGCCAGAGAATGACGGACACAAATGGAAAGGTCGGATCCTTGTGCGGTTCTCAGAGACAGCTCTGGTACCTACAACTACACTATGCTATCCATCTAAGATCTAAGTCTTCACCATCTTTGATATGGTTTACATGTATTTCATCCTGTTAAAACTCTCGACGATTATTTTCTCAGACCCACATAGTGAATGGAAGCTGGGGGCCCTGATTTGGGTGGGGACAGCAATGTATAAAAATGAAAATAGATAAGCTGTAAACTTAATAAAAGAGATGAAGTATTTGCTGAAATGAAATGAGAGAATTCATATGAGGGATTTATCTGGTGCAGTCTCCTCAGGTCTAGACTTTCAGGGAGAGGCCACTTCTCTTGTTTATGAGCAAGTTTCCTCTTGCACAAGGTTTAATTAGAGATGCTAACGTGTGTGAGTGATAGCGCACCCACAGTAAGCCCCAAGGTTATGTCTGAATCATGAACGATTGGTGGCCTGTGGAGGGGTGACTGACCCAAAGCCTGGACCTCAGCACCTGCCCTTCCCATTCCCAGGGAATCGGGTTCACCCCAGTGTTCACGTTCCTTCAGCCTCTCATTCATGCAGGTGCTGTTCTCGAGAGAGGGTAGATCCTGCTCTTGCTAGGTTTACATTCCAGTGGAGGAGACAACAACACGCATGTGTGTGCTAAGCCGCTTCAGTCATGTCCCACTCTGTGATTCCAGGGACTGTAGCCCACCAGGCTCCTCTGTCCATGGGATTCTGTAGGCACAAATACTCGAGTGGGCTGCCATGACCTTCTCCAAGGGATCTTCCCAACCCAGGGATCAAACCTGCTTCTCTTATGTCTCCTGCATTAGCAGACAGGTTCTTCCCCACTAGCACTACCTGGGAAGCCCAACTTAAACATATTCAATAAATGCACACCTAAAGCCATGAGAATAAAAAAAGGCACCAAGAGTGTAACTAGTGTAGGTGGGGTGCCTATTGCCATGGCACTCAGGGAGGGTTTGGTTCAGCCAAAGCAAGAGCAAAGGCCGTGGGGCAAAAATAAGCTTGCATGTGTTTTTCCTTTTAAAAAACTTTGACAGCTCTTAGCAGGTACCAGGAGCTGAACTAAGCACTTTACAAATAGCACACCATTTAATCCTCTTGGAAACACCTTGAGGTAAACACTGGCACTATTCTTAAAATACTACACCTTATAAATGAGCAAATGGAGGCACAGCAAGCTTCAGAAGTTTGTCCGAGGGCACACAGCTGGTGTGGAGTGAGGAGTCAAACCCAGCCCTATTGCTGCCATCTGTGCTTGCAGCCACTTTGCTAGTGGTTCCCAAACTGGTGCATGTGGGAACACTTTGGGGATCTTTCAAAACTGCTGATGCCTGGCTCCCTCCCCCTGCCTTTGGATGTGACTGTAAAAGGCTCCCAGATGATAGGGACGTGCAACAGAACCCGAAGCCCAAGGGCACAGGGCCAGCCGTTTAGTATTGGAGTGTTGGAGCATCAGAAAGAACATCCATGGGTCCAGGCCTGACGGACGAGGGCAGGAGTGGCTCTTTCTCTCCTTCCAGCACCGTTGTCTGACTTCTGTCTGTTTGTGACTTGGCTAAAATCGGGATCACCCACATAAAGAAGGGGCAGTCGCCTTGGAATCAGAAGGATGCTGGTCCTGTGCATGATAGTACCCACACCAGCAACGTATGGGTGGCTCATCCTCCAGGCTGGCCACCCAGCCCCCTCACTACCTGACCTGGGGAGAGCACCCCACAAGGCGTCAGAAGCTAGCTGCCCTGGGCAGGGGCGACAGTGGGGCAGAGCTAGTCTCTGAACCCAGGAACATCAGCCCATCATCTTTGAATGAGCCTTTTTTCCAGTTTTTGCAGAAGTTAATAATACTCCAAGTGGACTCTCGAGTTTACCAAGAGGCCCTTCTGTGCTCCTGCTACAAATTGCTCTTCCATTCCCCAGAAAGTTGGTTGATTGCAGGAAGTGGGGGAAAGTCTACACTGTGTCTGCATTGGATCACAGTTCGTTGAAGCCAGCAGGGAATTTTTGTTGCCCAGAATCACTGCAGAACTGGATAAGGACAAAAATTATGTCACCGATTCCAATATTTGACCCAGACACATCCACATCCCTAATGCTTAAGGTGAGAACTTGGGGCTGTTTTTCTGGTGCCAAGGTTCTACTTGGTAGGACTCAGAGCAGGTAGAGTGGTAGCTATGGATCAAGTTTTGAGAGGTGTGTGGCTAAGTTGGTTTAAGTATCTGTAACAGGGCTTTCTGAGTGTCTCATACCTGAGTGATGGAAATGATTGCTCTGGAGTCTGAGGAAATGCCAATTAAATAAGAGCACAGGACAGTTGAGAGAGCTTCCTGGCACCACCTTGCATGAGCTGTTGAACTGGAATTGGAAATGAGGCTGTTTGCAGGGCGTGACTGTTTCAATTCCACACCCCTGTTCATGCAGCAAGAAGCTTTCCAAGGACTCCTAAGTGGGCAGCAAAGCCATGAAAAGAGGTGATTAAGGCACAGATGCCAAGAGCAGCCTCCATATTCCTTACAGTCCTGCAGCATAACATTTTATGTGATTATAATATTTCATGAGGGTATCGAAGGCTGTGCTGTAAAATGCTCCATCAATGTCCCAGCTGGTAAACAGCGATTATGACACAAAGCTGCATGTTAGGAAGCCAGTGCCATCCACATGCTCCTCTAGTGTTGTGTACAATTAGCATTCACAAGGGATGGCTCAGCGCTGACACCAGTGTGAGGATTTGTGGGGCTTTCTATGGAGCAGAATAGGTGGATACATGTCAAAGAAACTTAACTCTATCCCTCCAATAATCCTAAAATTATAACATGCTTAGGACCAAGATGAGTCTTAATCTGCTCACAACTTTGAACACTTTGGAGAGTTCATGAAACGTAATGTGTTAAGGTGAGGTTTTAAATGTTGGTAGTGTGTGATTAAATATTCACTAAGTTAATTAAGTGGCAGGAATATCTGGCTTCCAGCCTGGGGGCCGTGGACAAGGGACTGTGGTGAAGGGGTCATGGGAAGAGTTATCGTCTTGGCAGGAGTGGCATTTAATACAGGAAATCTGAATCTATACAGGTGTGTGCGAGGGGGTGCACACATATAAAGATATTTGAGTAGCCTACGTATATATGCATTTAAGAAAATTTTAAAGAGTTTTTATTTATCTATTTGGCTGGATCAGGTCTTAATTGTAGCACATGGAATCCTCATTACGTTGTGCAGGCTTTTTCTTTAAGAGCACGCAGACTCTCCGGTTGAGGCACGTGGGCTCTCTAACTGTCGCATCCAGGCTTAGCTGCTATACTGCATGTGGGATCTGAGTTCCCCAGCCAGGGGTGGACACCCAGCCCCTGCGTTGCACAGGGGATTCTTAACTACTGGACTCCCAGGGAAGTCCC
Source organism: Raphicerus campestris (assembly GCA_006410735.1). Taxonomy (NCBI): domain Eukaryota; kingdom Metazoa; phylum Chordata; class Mammalia; order Artiodactyla; family Bovidae; genus Raphicerus; species Raphicerus campestris. The sequence continues at coordinate 616,809 of SJYW01017284.1, forward strand.
TCAGATGTGTTTTTAATTGAATGCAGATGCTAGTCAGCTGAATAAACAGCTAATGATTTCATATTAGCCCTTCACCATTTTCTTAAGCAGCAAACACTAGAATTTTGATAACTATCCTGCCCCTTTTCCTTGAAATAAAAGGAATTAATTCCTGGGGTTAGTGATGCGGCGGTGAGGAGCAAAACCAAGCACAGACAAGGTGGGAGGGTCTACACCTGCCCGCACTTCCTCCTGGAGGGGAGGATTCTCAGGGGAAGAGCTCTAGATATTCCTCCAGGTCCTGGATCTACTCAGGCCATGGGCAGCATGGTAGGCCCTGCTGAGATGAGCAGGAGAGAGGGGAGGGTGATCATCTTAAGACTTTGGCAGAAGAAATCCAGGGAGGGAAAAGGTTAGTGATGAAGGACCTGGAAGTGCAATGGGTCTGTTCTGATGGAGAGGCAGGAGAGTTTTAAGAGAGGGAGTAGAAAGAAGACATTGGAGAAGCTACTATAGATGTGAATATATTTTAAAAAGAGTACAGATATCAGGATCGAGACCTTAAATTGTCTTTAAAGTTAAAATGGACAAGTCCTTTTTCAAGAGATTTCAGAAAAGATTCATCTTGCTCTGTAAATACCCTTTAGCTAATGGATTATTATTTCCTTAAATATGATACCATACAGAAATGAACTATAGGGAAACACCATGGAAGACCTTATCCTACACCAGTTACAGTGGCTCTGTAATCTCCAAGCCTTTCCGTCTTCTGCCCAGCTGATCCTCTGTGAGACTGGAAAGGGCAAGTACGGCAGCTGAAGCTTTCTGAGTCCAAGGAAGCCAGCATCTCTGCTATGACAAGTAGACCCGGAGCTTGACATTTTTGAGGAAAGACTATTAAAGACTGGATTAATGAGCACAATTTGCTGGCAATAGCCAAATCACAGGTCAGCAGAAGAGGTCATGAGAGGGAAGAAATGAGGGCATTACATTTCCTGTCTTTTTGTGAGAAGGGGAAGAGCCAGCTAGAATTTGGGAGTGAACAGCTTGCCTGTGCAGATGGTCAGTGCCGTTAAGAAGGGGAGCCAAGGGGCAAGAATGGCATGAGGCAGCCCGAGATTAATCTGAAGCTATGGAAGCCTCGGACTCTCCTGCCAACCATAACCTCTGTGCCATGTGTCTTCCTGCCAAAGGTGAGGGTAGCCGTGCAACACCAAATGCACACTGGTGGCCGTGCTCGAGGGGGAAGGTGAAAGGTCATGGAGGAACCTTTGGATGCTCTTCTTCAGTGTAGACAAGACTGTGTTTATATAAGACCAGAGGAGATCATGCAAAGTGAAAACTCCAAGGGCTGAGGAGCCTGGTTAGACTTTTCTGCATTATTTGCTCTCACAGCATCCTACAATTTTCATTCCCAGCATTCTTACAATTACAACTAATTATTGAATAATTATTTG
>SJYW01017284.1:632109-658364 GCA_006410735.1 Raphicerus campestris
GGGTGTATACGAGCTCCCAATCTTGAATCCCCCTCCCACCTCCCACCCCATATCATCTCTCTGGATCATCCCCATGCACCAGCCCCAAGCATCCTGTATCCTGTATTGAACATAGACTGGCACCTTTTCAATATTACTTCACCCCAATGCATTTTCTCTCACCATAGATTACTTTTGCCTGTGCTTAAATTTCACATAAAATGACTTACAATTAATAAACCTTTGCATTTGGCTTTGTTGCTCAACATGTTATTTTTGAAGTTTATCACTGTTCTTATACATGCCAACATGTTCATTCTCATGGATGAATAGTATCTATTATATCAACACATCATAGTTCGCTTAGTCATTCTCATGTTGATGAAAAGTTATTTGCTGTTGTTTGTTCAGTCATGTCCAACTCTTTGTGACCCCATGGATTGCAGCATGGCAAGCACTCCTGTCCTTGGGATATTATAAATGAGGCCACAATTAATATTTCTGTACATTTGGGGGGGGTGTGTGTGTTGTATGTTTTTTTTTAATTTTCTCAGCTAAATATTAAAGAGTAGAGTTGCTAAATAATAACTACATGTTTTTTTCCCCTGCCCATGGAATTCTCTAGGCAAGAATACTGGAGTGGGCTTCCATTTCCTTATCCAGGAGACCTCCTTGACTTAGGGATCAAACCTAGGTCTCCTTTATTGAAGATAGATTCTTTACCATCTGAGACATCAGGGAAGTCCACATTAAAAGAAATGCCAAAAAGTTTCCCCTTAGCTGTTTTCTCATTCTCCATTCCCAAGAGCAACAATGAAAACTCCAACTGTTCCTCAGCCTTACCAAATTTGATTATTTCAATTATTTTAATTTTAGCTGGTACACTGGATATTAAATTGCATCTACTTACATATATTTTTTCCCAATGAGTTAGCTCTTCACATCAGGTGGCCAAAGTGTTGGACTTTCAGCTTCAGCATCAGTTCTTCCGCTGAATGCTCAGGTTAGGCTAGAAAAGATCTTGATGCTGGGAAAGATTGAATGCAAAAGAAGAGGGTAGTAGAAGATGAGATAGTTAGATGGTATCACTGACTCAATTGACATGAATTATGGGCAAACTCCAGGAGGTAATGAAGGACAGGAAAGTCTGGCATGCTGCAGTTCATGGGGTCACAAAGTGAAGTGAAAGTGCAGGTTGTTCAATCGTGTCTGACTCTTTGTGATACCATGGACTATACAGTCCATGGAGTTCTTCAGGCCAGAATACTGGAGTGGGCAGCCTTGCCCTTCTCCAGGGNTCGGACACAATGGAAGTGACTTAGCAGCAGCAGCAGCATTAGGAATTCAGGCGTAGTTTAGCTGATTGGTACTGGCTCAGGGGTTATAGTGATCCGAAGTCTTGGCTGGAGCTAGACAGCTCTTGCATGTGTCCAGCGAGTTGGTGTTGAATGTTCAGGCCTTGGTTCCTTACCATCTGATTCTCTCCACTGGGCTCATTATCTATCTCCATGCCATGCTGTCTGACTTTCACTTACTGTGTGATGCAAATGAGCAAGGCAGAAGTTACATTGCCTTTTGTGACTAAGCCTGGAAATGCCCATGTTAGCTTTGGAAGGTTTTATTCTATACAGGAAGCTCTTTGTTCTGTGGGAGGCAACTGCACAAGGGCCTGGACCTCAGGAGGTGAGTACCCCCGGGACCACCTGGGAGGACCACGGCCTTGTCATGTTGCCCTGGTCGTTGCAGTTGAGGCCACTTGTATCAGGTAGTGGCTAGCATGACCGCAGACAGAGGAGCAAGCCCTGGACAGTCAGCAGAGCTGAGCCACAAGGGTGAGCAATAAAGAGGGTTCTGTGCTTGGTTGTTTGGCAGTATCACTGGGGCACAGTCACCACAGTATGCTGGTATATAATCTCAAAAACCACAGAATGCTCTCTGTTCATCTGCAAGGCAAACCATTCAATATCACAGTAGTTCAAGTCTATGCCCCGACCAGTAATGCTGAAGAAGCTGAAGTTGAACAGGTCTATGAAGACCTACAAGACCTTCTAGAACTAACACCCAAAAAAGATGTCCTTTTCATTATAGGGGACTGGAATGCAAAAGTAGAGTTTCAAGAAACACCTGGAGTAACAGGCAAATTTGGCCTTGGAATACAGAATGAAGCAGCACAAAGGCTAATAGAGGTTTGCCAAGAGAACCCACTGGTCATAGCAAATGCCCTCTTCCAACAACACAAGAGAAGACCCTACACATGGACATCACCTGATGGACAATGCCAAAATCAGATTGATTTTAATCTTTGCAGCCAAAGATGGAGAAGCTCTATACAGTCAGCAAAAACAAGACTGGGAGCTGACTGTGGCTCAGATCACGAACTCCTTATTGCTAAATTCAGAATTAGATTGAAGAAAGTAGGGAAAACCACTAGACCATTCAGGTATGACCTAAATCAAATCCCTTATGATTATACAGTGAAAGTGACAAATAGATTCAAGGGATTAGATCTGACAGATAGAGTGCCTGAAGAATTATGGATGGAAGTTCGTGACATTGTACAGGAGATAGAGATCAAGATCATCCCCAAGAAAAAGAAATGCAAAAAGGCAAAATGGATATCTAAGAAGACCCTACTACAAATAGCTTAGAAAAGAAGAGAAGTGAAGAGCAAAGGAGAAAAGGAAAGATATACACATGTGAATGCAGAGTTCCAAAGAACAGCAAGGAGAGATAAGAAAGCCTTCCTCACAGATCAATGCAAAGAAATAGAGGAAAACAATAGAATGGGAAAGACTAGAGATCTCTTCAAGAAAATTAGAGATACCAAGGGAACATTTCATGCAAAGACGGGTACAATAAAGGACAGAAATAGTGTGAACCTAATAGAAGCAGAAAATATTAAGAAGAAGTGGCAAGAATACACAGAAGAACTATACAAAAAAGATCTTCAGGACCCAGATAATCATGATGGTATGATCGCTCACCTAGAGCCAGACATCCTGGAATGTGAAGTCTAGTGGGCCTTAGGAAGCATCACCACTAACAAAGCTGGTGGAAGTGATAGAATTCCAGTTGAGCTATTTCAAATCCTAAAAGATGATGCTGTCAAAGTGCTGTGTTCAATATGCCAGCAAATTTGAAAAACTCAGCAGTGGCCACAGGACTGGAAAAGGTCAGTTTTCAGTCCAATTCCAAAGAAAAGCAATGCCAAAGAATGCTCAAACTACCACACAATTGCATTCATCTCACATGCTAGTAAAGTAATGCTCAGAATTCTCTGGGCTAGGCTTCAGCAGCTTCAACTGGGAACTCCCAGATGTTCAAGCTGGATTTAGAAAAGGCAGAGGAATCAGAGATCAAACTGCCAACATCTGTTGGATCATTGGAAAAGCAAGAGAGTGCCAGAAAAACATCTACTTCTGCTTTATTGACTATGTCAATGCCTTTGACTGTGTGGATCACAACAAATTTGAAAATTCTGAAAGAGATGGGAATACCACACCACCTGACCTGCCTCTTGAGAAGCCTGTATGCAGGTCAGAAAGCAACAGTTAGAACTGAACACGGAACAACAGACTGGTTCCAAATAGGAAAAGGAGTACGTCAAAGTGTATATTGTCACCCTGCTTATTTAACTTATATGCAGACTACATCATGAGAAATGCACGAGAAACTCACGGCTGGATGAAGCACAAGCTGGAATCAAGATTGCTGGGAGAAATATCAATAACCTCAGATATGCAGATGACACCACCCTTAGGGCATAAAGTGAGCAAGAACTAAAGAGTCTCTTGATGAAAGTGAAAGAGGAGAGTGAAAAAATTGGCTTAAAACTCAATATTCAGAAAACTAAGATCATGGATGGTCCCATCTCTTCATGGCAATAGATGGAGAAACAGTGGAAACAGTGAGAGACTTTATTTTTTGTGCTCCAAAATCACTGCAGATGGAGACTGCAGCTATGAAATTAAAAGATGCTTACTCCTTGGAAGAAAAGTTATGACCAATCTAGATAGCATATTAAAAGGCAGAGACATTACTTTGCCAACAAAGGTCCGTCTAGTCATAGCTATGGCTTTTCCAGTAGTCATGTATGAATGTGAGAGTTGGACTATAAAGAAAGCTGAGCACTGAAGAATTGATGCTTTTGATCTGTGGTGTTGGAAGAGATTCTTGAGAGTCCCCTGGACTCCAAAGAGATCCAACTAGTCCATCCTAAAGGAAATCAGTCCTGAATATTCATTGGAAGGATTGATGCTAAAGCTGAAGCTCCAATACTTTGGCCACCTGAGGCGAAGAACTGACTCATTTGAAAAGACCCAGATGCTGGGAAAGATTGAAGGCAGGAGGAGAAGGGGACAACAGAGGATGAGATAGTTGGATGGTATCACTGACTCAATGGGCATGAGTTTGAGTAAAGTCTGGGAGTTGATGATGGACAGGGAGACCTGGTGTGCTGTGGTCCATGGGGTCGCAGACAATCGGACATGTCTGAGGGACTGAACTGAACTGAACAGGCACATTGGTGACACTAGGAGAAATTTAGAGGATTATAAATTAGAATTGAAAGGAGAATCTCTAGGCTTAGTTTTCCAACTGGCTAATAAGAAGTGTATAAACAGGATTCAAGTATAAACAGGATCTCTGCCTTTGAGGACTTCTAATAATTTTGGCTTCCTTGGTGGCTCAGTGATAAACAATCCACCTGCCAATGCAGGAGATGCCAGTTTTATCCCTGGGTCAGGAAGATTCCCTGGAGAAGGATATGGCAACGCACTCCAGTATTCTTGACTGGAGAATTCCATGGACAAGGAACCTGCCAAGTGACAGTCCATGGGATCACAAAGAATCAGACATGACTGAGTGACTAAACAACAAATTCTGATAATTTATACACATTTAAGCATTTGAGCCTTTGATTTGTTCCTCCTACAAAATAAAGCTCAGGAATAAAAGCAAGCACTTGTTTTTGTTCTGAATTGTTCTCAAACTGCTTCGGTGTGTAGCGAGTAGAACTCTTTTTCATAAAATCTTTTTAAAAATAAATTTTACTAACTAGAGTTTACAGGTAATAAATTCATCAATTTTAACTGTGTAGATTGGTTAGTATGATCTTGTAATCACCACCGAAGTTGAAACAAAGCACATTTCCATCATCCCCCAAAGTTTACTCATATCATACACACTTTTAAGGAAAGTGTTTAGTGAAGTAAAATATACATGCAGAAAGAAGCACCAGCGATACTCGTGAAGCCTGATGAATTTTCACAAAGTGTATCTGTCATTCAAATCAAGAAGTAGAGCCTGACGAACATTCCAGGGGTGCCCACATGTCCCTTTCCCTGGTGGTAATCACTAATCTGGCTTTCATCACCATAAATTGGTTGTCTGCTTTTGAACTTTAGCGTAATTGAAGCATTGTGATAAATATTCCTCTCCATCTGGTTTCTTTTGTTAAGCGTCATCTTCGTGAGATCGTCTTCTATTGTTGCCTGTAGTTGTAGTTCATCTATTGCATGGTGCACATATGTCATGATTTATTTTCCATTCTATTCCTGATGAACATTTGGGTTGTTTCCAGTTTTTGGTTATTATGAATAGACCTGCTGTGAACATTCTGATACATGTTGGCTTGCATTTTTCGTTATCTTTGCTTTTGTTTGTGGGTAGTAGGAATATAAGAGAATCAAACACTGCCTGTTTATTTTGATCCAATTTACTAGCTGGGGCACTTGCCAAAAAACAACAGACTTTTCAGAGGAGAATTTACCTGATAGAAGATTAGGCCTCAAACTTACATTTATTTTATTGTATGAGAAAAAAAAAAAAAGAGTGGGTTTCAAGACTTGAGAGGCATGTTACCAAGATGGTCAAATGTTCACATTCTGTGNAGAATATAAGAGAATCAAACACTGCCTATTTATTTTGATCCAATTTACTAGCTGGGGCACTTGCCAAAAAACAACAGACTTTTCAGAGGAGAATTTACCTGATAGAACATTAGGCCTCAAACTTACATTTATTTTATTGTATGAGAAAAAAAAAAAAAAGAGTGGGTTTCAAGACTTGAGAGGCATGTTACCAAGATGGTCAAATGTTCACATTCTGGGCTCTGTACCAGCCTTTGATCCCTTTCTCCCTCCCTTTTTTCTTTGCTTTTCCCCTCTTCCTTCCTTCCTCCCAATCATTCTTAGATGGATGTGAATTTCAAAGACTGAGTTGAATTGTCCTCAGTTGGGGATTTTTTTTTTTTTTTTCATAAAAGTGAAGATGAAGTCAAGTGCTTTCAATTTGCTCTAAATGGCTTCTTTTCCTGGGAAATAGTTGGGGCTTTCATAAACACTGAGACATTTTTGTTGTCTCAAATTTTGTTCTGCTTATTACATCCTGCCAGATAGGTCTCTGTAAATAATGAAGGCCACAACAACCATCATAACCCACGTCCTCTCCATCANTAGTTTGGGCTTTCATAAACACTGAGACATTTTTGTTGTCTCAAATTTTGTTCTGCTTATTACATCCTGCCAGATAGGTCTCTGTAAATAATGAAGGCCACAACAACCATCATAACCCACGTCCTCTCCATCACAGAGGCCCTGGTAGCCCTGCTATTAGAGGAGCCTCACATCTCATCTGCCGCTGGTGATGGGCAAGTTCCATTTTGGGCTGGCCAGGCCCTGAAATGATCTGCAAATGGCAGGTTGCAGACTGCTATTTTATGGACTATAGGCTCGTTTGAAAGTCTTACTTTTTTTCTAAGGAAGGTCATGTGTTCAATATGGAAATTACTTTTGAGCAAGGACTACTGGAGGGCAATCTCATGTCCCACATGCTACATGTTTCTCTAAGGAAAAATACTGCAAATTCTAGTTGCTTCTAGTTCTTTTTGTGGACAAGCTGCCAGTTGACCTATCTTTTAAAGGTCCTTCCTTGCCATATACTCATGGAGTAGACAGGTGGGGTCAGCTCTTCACTCACCACTCCCCACCCATCCTTTCTCAAGAGCCCTAATGACCCAGTTCAGTCCATCTTCCCTCACAACTTCACCGTGGGCCCTGACATGTTGCCTCAGCTGCTCTTCAGCCTCTGATCTGGTCCCTCTCAGCTGCTCATTGTAAGTCAGGCCAGTCATGCCAGCACAACTCATCTCTGAACCTTTGGTTTGAAATTTTGAGACAGTTTACTGTTTCCATTTTGTGGGATTTGAAACTGGGAACTGGGAGCCATGGGCTTGCTGGCAACTCCCTTTGATGCAAGGCTACCTTCTGCTGTGTAAGGAAGGAACATCAAAGAAGCAATGTTTATGTACTTATTATTTATTTTATGTTTATTATGTATTATCATATAGAGCAATGTATTTACCTTCTGTCATTTCTCCACTTTCCTGAGTGAAGTTGGAAAAAAAGAATTTCTTCTTCCTTTCTCCCAGTTATGTCCATATCAGTAAGCAGACCCATTTCTGACAACTGTTCTAAGGACCCGTGAGTAGCCATAGATGCTAAGTACGCCTTCATTTAGGATAATGTTTATCTGCATTCACAGGAGCTTTCAGGTAGCATCCAGGGTTGGAATTTGTGTTTCTCCTCCTTCATGCATGTGGGACCCTGAAGTACACGGGGTTTGGTGTTACAATCTTGTTCTCTTTGAGGCAGAAAACTCACTCAATAGAAGCCATTTACATTTCTGTCTGAGCAGCCTGGAGACAAATATAGTGAAGTGAATAGCCCTTTAATTTAATTGGCTTTCCAGTGTGAATCCAAAAATAGAAGACACAATCCATCTTGGAGTTACTGGAGAAATCACTAAGAATCAAGCCCCTGCACATCAGCACATAACTTGGCCCTTTCTCTCTCACCCCCTCGCCGCAGAGTGTTAAGTACCTTTCTCACTGATGCCGGACCTTCCATAGAAACCAGGGTGAGTGGGAGTTTCTAGGGAGGTGGTGTGTCAGGTCCCAAATGGACATACCTGTGTGTCTTTATCATTATTGTTTAGTTTGATTGTCTTATGCATGTTAGGAAAAAGAAAAAGGTGCTGTTACATATTTGTGTACCTTTCAAAATCAAAATGGAGACAGTGAAGAGAAAAAAATCTCATACATTTTGACTTTAAAAATAAAAATAGAAGAGGGTATCATAGCGTGGCTAGAAGTGAAAGCCTGGTTGAAAGGCTGCCAGAAAGTGCTGACGCTGCAGTCTTCTGCCTCTTAGAGCTGAGGTCCTGTTGGAAAGTCCTGAAGTTAATATTGCCTTTGGGCAAAGAAGAAAAAGGGGAGAGGTGTATCCAGTCTGGGTAGTCAATGTTCTGAATTCCTTATTCAAATGAAACATCTCTAAGCAGAATTCTAGCATCTCGCAGTCATCCCTTAGTTGGGCTGCACCCTGCAAGCCTTGTAGTTGCCCAGGCTCAAGACCAGAGAAAGAGCCTGGACACAGGGGCAGAGACATCCATAGTTTATTGGAAAATGGGATCTTACAGGAAGGGTCCTGGAGCAACACCTTACTATGTGTGGCGGACAGTGGGCAGGACATGGCAGAAGTCTTCACTACTTGAGGGAGGAGTAGTTTTCATAGGGGAACTGACATCATGAATTCTCATTTATAGGGAAATTGACATCACTTCATCCTAAAGAATATATTCACAGAAGAGAATTCCAGGTGCTAGGAGGGTTTAAGAATATTGATGTTCTTTAGATAAATCACCATTAGATTGATTCTGCCCAGGCAGGCTGGTTCTTGCTCCCTGTCTCCAGGGGAGGAGAGAGTGGTTCTATTTGAAGTGGAAAAGTGGCTGTGAGTTTGAAACAGTGAAAGTGGGGACTGATTCTTAGGCTTTGCAGAAAATGAGTCCCTTTATTTTGAAAAACACGGATCCTCCCTTGATGTCAAGAATGGCAATGAAAGAGGCAAAATAGAATACAGAACAGGACTGGCAGTTAAAGGAAACATGTCTCATTGCTAGCTCCATCCACGACTCTTGAGAAACAAGGGAGGCCTTGCTTTGGGCCTCAGGTTTTTCCTCTATGTGACATGAGAGCTTTTCATTAGGTGATTGCTAAGGCCCTGTGTTCACTAAACTTCTGCTTGCTCCTTGAGAAAAGGATTAAATCCCCAATTAATACACATGGTCCAAACTGGAAACCTTTGGGCACAAAGGTTTGTACCCAAAGGTTTCCAATCAACTTTATTTTTTTTTCCAATCAATTTTTTTCCCCACTTTTGCCTTTATCTCTCTCACCTTTGGGATCCATCCTGACTTTCTTCTTGGGCTGTTAATAATTAATAGCACAGGCATAAGCCAGTGGTAATATGTCTTGATTTTATCGTTTCTTTTCATGAATTATGGATATCATTAAAAAGTACTTTTTTAAAAGACCAAGACAGGAACGGAAGTTGATGGGAGGTCAGAGGGGATGAGAGGGAGCAGGATCTTGCTCTGCCGTCATCTGTCTGGTTTAATAAATAGCTTTCAGCTTGAAGGAATTTAAAATTGCTGGTAGCTCCTACTCTTTCTCCATGTTTCCCTTCGTGGGTGGGAACACACAGCTGCAGCTGGAATACAGATTCACACGACAGCCTTGAAATCCTCCATCTGCCAGGGACTAGGTCATCCCATAAAGTACTTCTCTTTAGATGCAAACAAGAAGGTAAACCTTGAACTGCTCCTGAGTCAACACATCATATTCTGTATAGACTTAGAATCTGAGAACTGAAGGTCTCATACTGACATTGCTCTGAAAAGCTGTGTGACTTTGAACACAACAGTGAACCTATAAGGTTCCTTATCTCTAAAATGTTAAAACAATACCAGACTCATCTAAGTCACTGTTTTGAGAGTAAAATGAGATTGTCAGCATTAAAAAAAAAAAAAAAAAAAAAGCACAAGACGCTAGTTCATTGAAAGATACCATAAAGGAAACTAAAAGGCAAGCCACAAGCTGGAGAAAAATTTGCTGACTATAGGTAACAAAGGTCTTGAATCTAGATTGTATAAAGAACTCTTATAGCTCAATAATTTTAAAAAATCTAACTTTTAAATGAGTAAAAGATTTGAATAGACACTTTACAAAAAATATATATGGATGGTCTATAATCACATGAATAGATGTTCAACAACGTTAATCATAATACAATACAAATTAAACCCATAATGAAATACTATTATAAATCAGTCAATTCTAAAGGAAATCACCCCTGAATATTCATTGGAAGGACTGATGCTAAAGCTGAATCTCTAATACGTTGATCACCTGATGCTAAGAGCTAACTCATTGGAAAAGACCTTAATGCTAGGAAAGACTGAAGGCAAAAGGAGAAGAGCATGACAGAGGATGAGATGATTGGATGGCATCATGAATCCAGCAGACATAAGTTTGAGCAAACTCCGGGAGACAGTGAAGAACAATGAAGTCTGGTGTGCTGTAGTCCATGGGGTTGCATAGAGTCAGATTTGACTTAGTGACTGAACCACAGCATACTAATTAGAATGTCTAAAATCAGAAAGGAAAAAAAAAACTTGACAGTGTTAAGTGTTGGCAGTGATGTGGAGCAACAGGAACTCTCATGCCTGCTGGTGGGAAGGTAAAGTGAAGCAACTACCTTACAAAACAGTTTGACAGTTTCTTACATTGTTAAATGTACATTTATCATATGACCCAACCATTCCATTCATAGGTATTTACTCAAAAAAAGTGAAGCCCTTTAACAAAAAGCTATATATGAATGTTCAGAATGGCTTTATTCATATTTACTCAAAACTGGAAACAACCTGAGTGTTCATCACCTGTTGAATAGGTAAACCAATAATGGCATCTTCATGCAACTGGATACTGCAGAGTGATGGAAAGGGGAGCCTGGAACTCTCTCTAGATGGTAAGCTGGGGCAGTCATAGGTTCACCTCGTTTGTTTCCCTTCTCCTTGGGACCACTGTCTTGCTCTATTTGTTGTCATCTCTGACAACTATAGTTTCATATATTTTGTCTAGATTTTTAGTTACTTAAAGTTGATGGGGGGGGGGATGGGGAGCATTCCAGTCCTTGTCACTCCATTGCAGCTAGAAGCTGAAATTCCAAATGGGTGCATTTTACTTCGTGTACATTGTACTTCAGTAGAGGTCTCCATGCATTCTCATTCATGAGGCTGCACCATAGGCTATACATTCAGGGTAGCTTTGTAAGACTTTGCCATTGCTATGTGGGGGCTGGAAGGTAACAGGCCTGACTGGCTACAAACTGCAGAGCAGTATATTATTTATCCATTTGCATGCTTGCATCTCCCATGCAGCCCTACAGCTCATATCATAGCAGAATTTGCTGGCTTTGTCTGGCTATGCTTCCAGTAGGCAGGAAGTGCTGGAGAATCAATACTTCCCAGAGCAGCCTCAAGCAATGGCTGGTGGGAGTTGGTGCACAGATACTGTATAGCTACTTCTCTCTTCAGGAAGATGACTCACTCTACATTCTTTTCCAACTTATCCAACAAGATCAGTCTCAGCTGCTCACAGTGGTCACTTGCTTGATGCTGTCCTGTGCTGTGTTTAGTCACTCAGTCGTATCAGACTTTTTACAACCCCATGGACTCTAGCCCACCAGGCTCCTCTGTCCATGAGGATTTTCCAGGCAAGAATACTGGAGTGGGTTGCCATGCCCTCCTCCAGGGTATCTTTCCAACTCAGGGATCAAACCCAGGTCTCCTGCGTTGCAAGTGGATTCTTTACCCTCTGAGCCACCATGGACACCTAAGAATACTGGAGAGGGTATCCTATGCTATCTCCAGCGGATCTTCCTGACCCAGGAATTGAGCTGGGGTCTCCTGCATTGCAGGTGGATTCTTTACCAGCTGAGCTACTAGGGAAGCCCCACTTGCTTGATACAATATCCTTTATTCACTGCCTTTCATATCCTGTCTTGCATTTTCCTTCCTCCCCTACAAATAGTATTTCCTGGGATCAACTCCCAAATAAGCACTTTTAATTGAATCCTTGTCTCAAGGTCTGCTTCTGGGGAATCCTTGACTATGAAAGCACCCAACTGTACCTAAAACAAAATCAGGCTTCCCAGTGGCCAGCTATTCCCCATTAGAAAAGAATCAGGGCCCCACAATTCTCTGCTTATCCCTACCAGTGATCTCACACATGAATGATGCACATGCCTTTAAGGGCAAAAGTACCAAGTGGTCATACTTTTCTAGAGGGCAATATTGGCAGTAAATATAGTTTTGGGGATGCTTATCATCCTTGGTTTACTTGCATTTCTAGAAATGCTTTTAAGAGAATAGATGAGAGACTGTGCAGTATTTGATGCTTTGCAGTGAAGCTCTGTCTTTAATGTCAGAGAAATGGAAGCAACCTAGGTATCAACAATAGGGTAGGTGGAAATGATAGCACACTCCTAAAATGGCATATATTGTCATCATTAAAAGTGTGTTAAATATTAATATATTTTGATAAAAGAAGATGTTATTGTGAGGTGCAAAGGCAAGTCATAAAGCGATCAACAGAGTATAGTCTGCTCTATTGTCAGTTTTGTAGTAGATAAAGGAAATTTCTGGTTCNGAGTGGGTTGCCATGCCCTCCTCCAGGGTATCTTTCCAACTCAGGGATCAAACCCAGGTCTCCTGCATTGCAGGTGGATTCTTTACCCTCTGAGCCACCATGGACACCTAAGAATACTGGAGAGGGTATCCTATGCTATCTCCAGCGGATCTTCCTGACCCAGGAATTGAGCTGGGGTCTCCTGCATTGCAGGTGGATTCTTTACCAGCTGAGCTACTAGGGAAGCCCCACTTGCTTGATACAATATCCTTTATTCACTGCCTTTCATATCCTGTCTTGCATTTTCCTTCCTCCCCTACAAATAGTATTTCCTGGGATCAACTCCCAAATAAGCACTTTTAATTGAATCCTTGTCTCAAGGTCTGCTTCTGGGGAATCCTTGACTATGAAAGCACCCAACTGTACCTAAAACAAAATCAGGCTTCCCAGTGGCCAGCTATTCCCCATTAGAAAAGAATCAGGGCCCCACAATTCTCTGCTTATCCCTACCAGTGATCTCACACATGAATGATGCACATGCCTTTAAGGGCAAAAGTACCAAGTGGTCATCCTTTTCTAGAGGGCAATATTGGCAGTAAATATAGTTTTGGGGATGCTTATCATCCTTGGTTTACTTGCATTTCTAGAAATGCTTTTAAGAGAATAGATGAGAGACTGTGCAGTATTTGATGCTTTGCAGTGAAGCTCTGTCTTTAATGTCAGAGAAATGGAAGCAACCTAGGTATCAACAATAGGGTAGGTGGAAATGATAGCACACTCCTAAAATGGCATATATTGTCATCATTAAAAGTGTGTTAAATATTAATATATTTTGATAAAAGAAGATGTTATTGTGAGGTGCAAAGGCAAGTCATAAAGCGATCAACAGAGTATAGTCTGCTCTATTGTCAGTTTTGTAGTAGATAAAGGAAATTTCTGGTTCGGCTTAACCCCTGCATAACTCAATGGCTGCTTGACTCTTCCACACATCTTACTGGACCCATTTGAGACCCACATTCCAACCATTCAATCCCCTTCTGCTGCCAATCACAAGGAGCCTTTTGATTCCTCCCTTATTTGGGGAAGACTTCCTCCTCATTGTGGTCTGTCTGGCTCTCATACTCTGCATCAGTGGAGACCAGCTGAACTCTATCCTGATGCAGCTTTCTTTGCTCATTGGCCTAAACAGAGACCTTTCTGGGGTTTTAGTTATTCTGTGACATATTTGAATGTAATTTCTCATTAGCTGTAGTCCAACCTGTATTACCTATGAGTCTTCTCTGACTATCTTTTGCATGCCATACACATGTAAATATGTACCATTGAGCCATTGACCCCAGGGGACAGAGGACCTTGAGGAATTGATTTGAGTTAAAGTGAAAATTCTACCTCCGACCTTGTCTCCCTCTCTTTGCTCTTTCACTTTTTTCCTTCCTGCATTAGGTCCCAGCTGAGCTATAGGTATGAGAATGGAAGAGATGATTCAGCCATCTTCAAGGAGAGTCTTTTGAAAGTGGCAGGTCTGTGGGTAAGACTTGGGATATAAATAAAAACAAATAGTCCAGAGTTTATTCCATGACTGGGTGTATGAGAGAGATATAATCAGAAACATTTTGAGCACCTAAGCTAACCTTGCCAATTAACAGCTGAGGGAGAAAGCCCCAGAAAGTGCTACAAGATTTTCTGAAGTCTAGCAGTTAACAATAATGAATAAGGACCATAGAGTATTTGCATTAAGTGGAAGCTCAAAGCTTTTCTATTTATTTACTCTAGGGAGAAGCTGCCCCTCACTGCAACCTCTTGTTTATTTTTAAGGAGGAAAGAGTAGGTGGGTTTTCATTAAAGTCATTTGTGAGCTGGAGGAACCATTTTGAGAGGACTGAGTCTAAAACCAAGCTATGGCCTCCAATGACCTGCAAGACATTTGAAAAATACCAAGCCTTACAACTCACTCATTATAAGTTCTGATTACACAAGTTTGAGGTGGGGCCCAGAAAGATGTGCACTTCTCTGGTGGCTCCAACAGTAAAAAGTCTGCCTGCAATGCAAGAGACCCCGGGTTCCATCCATGGGTCAGGAAGATCCCATGGAGAAGGGAATGGCCACCCACTCCCGAGAATTCCTTGGACAAGGAATTCTGGTGGGATCCTGGTGGGCTACAGTCCATGGGGTTGCAAAGAATTTGACACAACTGAGCAACTAACACTTTCACTTTCAGGCAGATGTATTTTAAAGTTTTTACCCAGGTAATCCTCAAGGCAGCGAAATGTTAGACTCTGGTTGACAAAGCTTTGGGCCATCTGGGGCCTAGAGGGCAAGAGAGGTGGGGAGTGAAAATAGGAGATTTACACACAAAATATAGACCACTTCTCCCTTCCAGAACAAATTCATTATCCACCCTGGTTGGGACATGCTCTTAAAGGAGGGAATAGAATCTACGCCCTTGTAGGAATTTTGCCATTTTGGGTGGAGATGAGTTTGGGGCTTGGTATACAGTCTTCCAGTTCTCTAATATGATAAACAGAAACAGATTCACACACACAGAAAGCAAACATCTGGTTACCAAAGAGGAAGGAAGGGGAGGGATAAATTAGGGACTTGAGATTAACAGATACACACTACTGTATATAATAGATAGTCAACAAGGACCTACTATGTTGCACAGGAAGCTATAGTCAATATCTTATAATAACTTAGAATGCAAAATAATCTGAAAATAATATATATAGAGAAGAGCAAATCAGTCAATTCTAAAGGAAATCAACCCTGAATATTCACTGGAAGGACTGATGCTGAAGCTCCAATACTTTGGCCACCTGATTCGAAGAGCCGAGTCATTGGAAAAGACCCTTATGCTAGGAAAGATTGAGGGCAGGAGGAGAAGGGGACGACAGAGGATGAGATGCTTGGATGGTATCATTGACTTATTGGACATGAGTTTGAACAAACTCTAGGAGATAGTGAAGGACAGGGAAGCCTGGCGTGCTGCAGTTCATGGATCGCAAAGAGTCAGACACAACTGAGTGACTGAACATCAGCAACATGTTTGTGGTTGATTCCCAAAGAGATCAAACAAAAGAGTCTGCCTGCAGTCCAGGAGACATGGCTTCATTCTCTGGACTGGGAAGACCTCTGGCGAAGGGCATGGCAACCCACTTTGGTATTCTTGCCTGGAGAATTCCATGGTCAGAGGAGATTGGTATGCTACAGTCCATGCGGTCACAAAGAGCTTGACATGACTGAACAATTTTCACTTTCATATATATATATATATATATATATATATATAACTGAATCACCTTGCTGTACACCTGAATCATGGTAAATCAGCTATACTTCACTTTAAAAAATGGAAATAGAATTATCAGCTGGAATCTGTTTCTGTCCAGAGTGAGTACCCAGTTGGACTTGGCTCTTCACCTTACACAGAATGGAGTGAAAACTCTTCACCATTTTAAAAGTGAAAGCAATTGACCATTTTATTTAAACATCTTTCCCTCCCTTCTCTTCAATGTAGGCTCAAATCACAATTTTGTCTCCTTCTTTTAGTAAAAAAAAAAGGGGGGGTGGAGCTTGACTATTTGGTAAGACTGACAGATTTTCCTCATCATTTATTTGATTAAAGACACAGGAAACTTTGAGGAGTCCTGCTGATGGTTTCTTCCCATATTTGAATGAAACACAAAACAAAAAGCTTCAAGTGCCAAGGAGCTGGCAGGTATGTTTATGCTGATGCTATCTATAGCTGCTGTTTATTTGGTTGTTAGGGAACGGGTTGCTTCCTGCTGCGAACTTTGAGATTATGGAACTTTAGGATGAATGTTAGGTTAAAATGCTCTTTCACTGTCTTCTCTTTCCAGCTTTGACCACTTTGGTCCTTGAGCCAGTCATGTCCCTAGAATCGTAGTGAGCCTGGATTAGAGCTTCCATCAGTGGGCAAGCCAGAGACCCCAGCTATCCAGGAGACCTTGTGGTTCTGAAGAGAGGATGTGAGGTCTCCAGGCCAGGGATTGACAGACTTCTTCATGAAGGGCCAGAGAGGCAATACTTTCAGCTTCGTGGGTCTCTGTCACGATGACCAACTCTGCATGGCAGTGGAAAGCATGGGTGTGTGCTCAGGTGCTCAGTCGTGTCTGACTCTTTGCGACCCCGTGAACCATAGTCCACCAGGCTCTTCTGTCCATGGGATTTTCCAGGCAAGAATACTGGAGTGGGTTGCCATTTCCTCCTCCAAGGGATCTTCCTGACCCAGGGATTGAACTGGTGTCTTTTGTGTCTCCTGCATTGGCAGGTGGATTCTTTACCACTGAGCCACCTGGGAAGCCCAGTGGGAAAGCAGCCATAGCAAATAATTGGCTGTATTCCAGTAAAACTTTATTTACAAAAACAGGTGGCTGGATTGGGCCGTGGTTCACTGACCTCTGGTATGGGACATTTGAAACATTCATGGTTAATGTACAGAGGGACAAAATACTAAGTATGCTCACTAGACAGGTCTGGATTTGAATCCTAGACTGTCCACTAACCAGGAATGTGATCTTGGACTAGTTACTGACTTTAGCAATAAGATGCTAATAAAATCGCCACCTTGTAGGGTGGTGGAAAGAGGGCTGGTTCAAGTCCTGGATTGATCTTCAACCACTTGTAGTAATCTGGCCAAGGCATTTACATCCCTGTTTCTGAGGTGAAACATACCTGTTTTCTAGAGTTTCTAGAAATTAGACTTCAGCTGTGGGGGCCCGTGGGCCATACTAAGCTAACTGATGCATTTTTAATTGGCTTATATAGTTTTTTAAAGACATAAGCAGCACCGTGTATGAATGTTTTTTGATATATTGTATGTTTTCATTTATCTGAGATGACTACTGTGCTGTCTTTTGATTGAATAGTTTCACATTTTAAAATTTCCTACTTGTCGTCTATAGGTGTTTAGATTTATGACCCCTTCATGGAAGGAGTCTAAAGTCTTGTCAGACTCGGAAAAAAATGTGGCTCTCCCACTCTCAGAGGATGATGTCACATGTGTATATTTCTGTGGAACTAGTCCCACAAGACACAGTGGTTTGGAAAAAGTCATGCATTACTTCTGAGTCTAGGAGTTAGCCAGTCTGCTCTGCTGATGCGGGTTGGGTTCGGCTATCTCCTGGGGCTCTCTCTCATGCTTAGCTAGGAGAGGGATGGGGTAGGTCTGCCTCAGTATCACCCTACTCTCTGTATGTGTCTCATAATGCTCCCACGGAACAGTGGAGGCGTGTACTCAGAGAAGAGGGAAGGCAGACACTGTGCATTTACAAGTGTCTGTGTCTAGTTGGCAGCTCTCCCATTGGCCAAGACAAGTCAGATGGCCAAGTCCAGAGTCAGTGTACGAGGGCACAACCAAAGTCACGGGAGGAGTGCAAAGCTGGGGCTATTAGTTCCATAAATCTTTCACAAACAGGAAGGCAATGGTTGTAGGAGGGGAAAGGAAGCACCATTATTCTCCGTCAATTGCTGAAAAATATGGCACCTTCCTCTAGTCAAAGACAACAGTGAGTGTGGGTGTTTGAGTACATGGTGTGTATGGAAGAGATGATGTTTCATTTTTTTCTCTCTCCCTCCCAAAACAAGAGTGAAGAGAGCTTTGGAGACCTTTGAGAAACTTTTCTATTAGTTCTTTTGGGAACTGTAAGATGATGATTTTTAAGGACACTGTCAACTGATATCTTTTGCCAAATAAACACAGGCTTCCTTTTTGACATCTTGATTTTGACATNGGTATCATTGACTTATTGGACATGAGTTTGAACAAACTCTAGGAGATAGTGAAGGACAGGGAAGCCTGGCGTGCTGCAGTTCATGGATCGCAAAGAGTCAGACACAACTGAGTGACTGAACATCAGCAACATGTTTGTGGTTGATTCCCAAAGAGATCAAACAAAAGAGTCTGCCTGCAGTCCAGGAGACATGGCTTCATTCTCTGGACTGGGAAGACCTCTGGCGAAGGGCATGGCAACCCACTTTGGTATTCTTGCCTGGAGAATTCCATGGTCAGAGGAGATTGGTATGCTACAGTCCATGCGGTCACAAAGAGCTTGACATGACTGAACAATTTTCACTTTCATATATATATATATATATATATATATATATAACTGAATCACCTTGCTGTACACCTGAATCATGGTAAATCAGCTATACTTCACTTTAAAAAATGGAAATAGAATTATCAGCTGGAATCTGTTTCTGTCCAGAGTGAGTACCCAGTTGGACTTGGCTCTTCACCTTACACAGAATGGAGTGAAAACTCTTCACCATTTTATTTAAAAGTGAAAGCAATTGACCATTTTATTTAAACATCTTTCCCTCCCTTCTCTTCAATGTAGGCTCAAATCACAATTTTGTCTCCTTCTTTTAGTAAAAAAAAAAAAGGGGGGGTGGAGCTTGACTATTTGGTAAGACTGACAGATTTTCCTCATCATTTATTTGATTAAAGACACAGGAAACTTTGAGGAGTCCTGCTGATGGTTTCTTCCCATATTTGAATGAAACACAAAACAAAAAGCTTCAAGTGCCAAGGAGCTGGCAGGTATGTTTATGCTGATGCTATCTATAGCTGCTGTTTATTTGGTTGTTAGGGAACGGGTTGCTTCCTGCTGCGAACTTTGAGATTATGGAACTTTAGGATGAATGTTAGGTTAAAATGCTCTTTCACTGTCTTCTCTTTCCAGCTTTGACCACTTTGGTCCTTGAGCCAGTCATGTCCCTAGAATCGTAGTGAGCCTGGATTAGAGCTTCCATCAGTGGGCAAGCCAGAGACCCCAGCTATCCAGGAGACCTTGTGGTTCTGAAGAGAGGATGTGAGGTCTCCAGGCCAGGGATTGACAGACTTCTTCATGAAGGGCCAGAGAGGCAATACTTTCAGCTTCGTGGGTCTCTGTCACGATGACCAACTCTGCATGGCAGTGGAAAGCATGGGTGTGTGCTCAGGTGCTCAGTCGTGTCTGACTCTTTGCGACCCTGTGAACCATAGTCCACCAGGCTCTTCTGTCCATGGGATTTTCCAGGCAAGAATACTGGAGTGGGTTGCCATTTCCTCCTCCAAGGGATCTTCCTGACCCAGGGATTGAACTGGTGTCTTTTGTGTCTCCTGCATTGGCAGGTGGATTCTTTACCACTGAGCCACCTGGGAAGCCCAGTGGGAAAGCAGCCATAGCAAATAATTGGCTGTATTCCAGTAAAACTTTATTTACAAAAACAGGTGGCTGGATTGGGCCGTGGTTCACTGACCTCTGGTATGGGACATTTGAAACATTCATGGTTAATGTACAGAGGGACAAAATACTAAGTATGCTCACTAGACAGGTCTGGATTTGAATCCTAGACTGTCCACTAACCAGGAATGTGATCTTGGACTAGTTACTGACTTTAGCAATAAGATGCTAATAAAATCGCCACCTTGTAGGGTGGTGGAAAGAGGGCTGGTTCAAGTCCTGGATTGATCTTCAACCACTTGTAGTAATCTGGCCAAGGCATTTACATCCCTGTTTCTGAGGTGAAACATACCTGTTTTCTAGAGTTTCTAGAAATTAGACTTCAGCTGTGGGGGCCCGTGGGCCATACTAAGCTAACTGATGCATTTTTAATTGGCTTATATAGTTTTTTAAAGACATAAGCAGCACCGTGTATGAATGTTTTTTGATATATTGTATGTTTTCATTTATCTGAGATGACTACTGTGCTGTCTTTTGATTGAATAGTTTCACATTTTAAAATTTCCTACTTGTCATCTATAGGTGTTTAGATTTATGACCCCTTCATGGAAGGAGTCTAAAGTCTTGTCAGACTCGGAAAAAAATGTGGCTCTCCCACTCTCAGAGGATGATGTCACATGTGTATATTTCTGTGGAACTAGTCCCACAAGACACAGTGGTTTGGAAAAAGTCATGCATTACTTCTGAGTCTAGGAGTTAGCCAGTCTGCTCTGCTGATGCGGGTTGGGTTCGGCTATCTCCTGGGGCTCTCTCTCATGCTTAGCTAGGAGAGGGATGGGGTAGGTCTGCCTCAGTATCACCCTACTCTCTGTATGTGTCTCATAATGCTCCCACGGAACAGTGGAGGCGTGTACTCAGAGAAGAGGGAAGGCAGACACTGTGCGTTTACAAGTGTCTGTGTCTAGTTGGCAGCTCTCCCATTGGCCAAGACAAGTCAGATGGCCAAGTCCAGAGTCAGTGTACGAGGGCACAACCAAAGTCACGGGAGGAGTGCAAAACTGGGGCTATTAGTTCCATAAATCTTTCACAAACAGGAAGGCAATGGTTGTAGGAGGGGAAAGGAAGCACCATTATTCTCCGTCAATTGCTGAAAAATATGGTACCTTCCTCTAGTCAAAGACAACAGTGAGTGTGGGTGTTTGAGTACATGGTGTGTATGGAAGAGATGATGTTTCATTTTTTTCTCTCTCCCTCCCAAAACAAGAGTGAAGAGAGCTTTGGAGACCTTTGAGAAACTTTTCTATTAGTTCTTTTGGGAACTGTAAGATGATGATTTTTAAGGACACTGTCAACTGATATCTTTTGCCAAATAAACACAGGCTTCCTTTTTGACATCTTGATTTTGACATTAAGAGCTGCCTGAATTCTTAACTTGGAATTCATTTTTAGAAAGTTGGCCATTTCTTTCTTCCTGGCACAAACCAAGAGAATGTGTTTATTTTAAAGGTGAGAGTGAATTTGAAGAAGAAACATAGATTGGTTATGCTTGCAAAGTAGAAATTGTGAGTTTTTCAGAGACCTGTGTTCAAGTGGTGATAGTATAGTAAAAGATGTGGATCAATACTGAGTTTGTAAATCTTTTCCTTTGCACACAAGTGATGCAGATCATGTCCCATAGGAAGCACTGAGATAACATTCTGAAGGCTGAAATGCTGAGACTACATATCACTTTATTTTTTAGAAGATAACTTAGGGTGCTGCTGCTAAGTTGCTTCAGTCGTGTCCGACTCTATGCGACCCCATAGATGGCCTCCTACCAGGCTCCCCCGTCCCTGGGATTCTCCAGGCAAGAACACTGGAGTGGGTTGCCATTTCCTTCTCCAATGCACGAAAGTGAAAAGTGAAAGGGAAATCACTCAGTCGTGTCCAACTCTTAGCGACCTCATGGACTAAAGCCCACTGGTACATTGAGGAAAAAACACATTTTTTCCAAAGCATTGTGTCTGACTTTTTAATGGAGATAAACAGTGCCAGAGAACAGAACTCTCAGTCCATCTTTCAGCCACTAGGTTGGCTAAATGCTTAATCTCACAGGAGAATAATGAGAAGGCCACAGCTGAGAAAGCCAAGTCCACTCAATGTCAGAGCAGAGTCCACTGGCCTGACGATGAATTCCTTGACATGCAAAGTGAGGTCCATGGACATCACATCACCTGAAACCTGATCCCCACCCACCCTTGACTCCACCCGGACCTGCTAAATCAGTTTGCATTTTATTAAGACTTCAGGGATTTGTGTGCACAGGAGTATTTGAGGAGCACTGATTCATCATCAATCATAATATAAATTAGAGGCTACATCTGGCTTTAATAGAAACATCTTTAATAATGATCCTGTGTCTATTATCATTGGGCCTCCTTTTTACATCCATCTGAAATGGAGCAAGAGATGGTCCTTCCCCCAGCCCACCCCACCCCACCCCATGTCCTCTGCCTGCCTTTTGTCTGTGGAAAAACTTTAACCAAAGAATAAGTTTCATCAGAGAAGTGAGAAAATGCAGAAACAAAGGAAAGCACTCAAATAGGAGAAAACAACAACAGTTTGGGCAGTAGGCAAAGTCAGGGATCGTTAGTTCCTCCCCAAGGGCTAGAGATAATATTTTGAGCCATGTCCTGTGAGCTGTCTTGTAGATACTGAAACCCCCACCCAGGTGGAGAGGTTAACTACGTGATGGAGGAGTCGCCCCACTCCCCGCCAGCTGCTAGCATGCAAAATAAAACAAACTTTCCTTTCCACCAACCTGACTCTTCTGGCTTTGGAGCAGCAAGCAGCCAGACCCGACCTTCAGTTACATGTCTAAGGGGGATTTGTAACTCTCTTATATATTTTCCAAAGAGGGTGAGGCCACCAAGCTGTTGCTTTGGTAAGTTCTTTGAAACAAGCAAAGAGACATAAATGTTGGGTCTAATTTTTTAAGGAAGTACTTGGATGTAAACATCTCAGTTCAAGTCTTAGATGCTGAGGAAGCTAATGGGACCAAGAAATGCTGTTCTACTTTCATGATGCCACGTATATCCAACTGCCCACCCTGGGAGCTGGCATTCTAGCCACTGTGTCTAGAATCTGCTCCATCTGTCAGTGATGAACCCTCCCTTCAAAGGAGGATCTGAACACCTGTCACTTGATTCCCTCTNCATCTTTCAGCCACTAGGTTGGCTAAATGCTTAATCTCACAGGAGAATAATGAGAAGGCCACAGCTGAGAAAGCCAAGTCCACTCAATGTCAGAGCAGAGTCCACTGGCCTGACGATGAATTCCTTGACATGCAAAGTGAGGTCCATGGACATCACATCACCTGAAACCTGATCCCCACCCACCCTTGACTCCACCCGGACCTGCTAAATCAGTTTGCATTTTATTAAGACTTCAGGGATTTGTGTGCACAGGAGTATTTGAGGAGCACTGATTCATCATCAATCATAATATAAATTAGAGGCTACATCTGGCTTTAATAGAAACATCTTTAATAATGATCCTGTGTCTATTATCATTGGGCCTCCTTTTTACATCCATCTGAAATGGAGCAAGAGATGGTCCTTCCCCCAGCCCACCCCACCCCACCCCATGTCCTCTGCCTGCCTTTTGTCTGTGGAAAAACTTTAACCAAAGAATAAGTTTCATCAGAGAAGTGAGAAAATGCAGAAACAAAGGAAAGCACTCAAATAGGAGAAAACAACAACAGTTTGGGCAGTAGGCAAAGTCAGGGATCGTTAGTTCCTCCCCAAGGGCTAGAGATAATATTTTGAGCCATGTCCTGTGAGCTGTCTTGTAGATACTGAAACCCCCACCCAGGTGGAGAGGTTAACTACGTGATGGAGGAGTCGCCCCACTCCCCGCCAGCTGCTAGCATGCAAAATAAAACAAACTTTCCTTTCCACCAACCTGACTCTTCTGGCTTTGGAGCAGCAAGCAGCCAGACCCGACCTTCAGTTACATGTCTAAGGGGGATTTGTAACTCTCTTATATATTTTCCAAAGAGGGTGAGGCCACCAAGCTGTTGCTTTGGTAAGTTCTTTGAAACAAGCAAAGAGACATAAATGTTGGGTCTAATTTTTTAAGGAAGTACTTGGATGTAAACATCTCAGTTCAAGTCTTAGATGCTGAGGAAGCTAATGGGACCAAGAAATGCTGTTCTACTTTCATGATGCCACGTATATCCAACTGCCCACCCTGGGAGCTGGCATTCTAGCCACTGTGTCTAGAATCTGCTCCATCTGTCAGTGATGAACCCTCCCTTCAAAGGAGGATCTGAACACCTGTCACTTGATTCCCTCTGAGATTTTGTGACTGATAATGTCCTCTGACCGGCAGCTTCAGCATCACTCAGGGAGTTGTTGGAAATGCACCACTTCTAGCTGGATGCCCATCTACTGAACTGGAACCTGCAATTTGGTGAGATCTTCCCTAATTCTTGGGTAAATTAATGTTAGAGAAACACTGATCTAGGTGAATATGTCTCAGCCTTGGCTGCACGTTAGATTTCATTGTTGTTCAGTTGCTAAGTCGTGTCTGACTCTTTTGCAACTTGGACTGTAGCCAGGCTCATGAAATTTTCCAGGCAGGAATACTGGAGTGGGTTGGTATTTCCTTCTCCAGGGTATTTTCCCAACTCAGAGACTGAACCTGAGTCTCCTGCCTTGGCAGGTGGACTTTTTACCACTGACCACCCGGGAAGCCCTAGGGTTCACCGCATGAGTGTGTGCTCAGCCACACCTGACTATTTTCGACATCAGGGCTGCAACCCACCAGGCTCCTCTCTCCATGGAATTTTCCAGGCAAGAACACTGGACTGGATTGCCACTTCCTCCTTCAGGGGATCTTCCCCATCCAGGGATCAAACCCAAGTCTCTTGTGTCTCCTGCACTGGCAGGTGGCTTCTTTACTGCTGGCACCCCCTGGGAAGCCAGGAATTCTTTGGGGTTTTAAATACCTAATATTTTAATATAATTGGCTTTAGAGTGGGATTGACCCCCGTCATCCGTATGTGTTTAAAACTTCTAGATGATACTTTGAGATACTATTTGGGGGGTGCAAAAGGAGACCCAGATGAAGGCCAGGAAAAATAAAACAATACAAGGTTTAGAAATATTTGGCATTTGAAGTGAAGTAGAGTTCAAGTGTAAGAAGAGTAAGAAAAAGAAGTGATGGCAGACAAAGAAAGTGGAGGCAAGTGAAATCCAAATTGTGGTAATGGCAGAGGACCTTTGGGCAAATGCTAGACCCCACATTCAGTGTTATCTGTGCTACTGTGATATTAACCCTTCTGTCATCTGCGAACTGTAGTAAAGGCTACAGGTGGTTGGCTTGGTTTTTGGCAAATAAGGAATAAGAGCAGCGCCCAATGCCTGAGTTTATATAGAAACTATGCATTAAGACTGGTGTGATGATGTAGGTTACAGATCAGGGTGCCTGATTAGATTTTTAATTTCAGATAAAGAATGAAAACCTTTTTAGTATAAGTGTACACCATGGAATATTTGAAATATCTGAAATTTAAATTTATCTGCGTGCCCTGTATTTTTATTTGCTCAAGCCAGCAACCTTATCATGAACTTGAAACTCATTCAAGAGAAGTAGGAGCTGAGGGCCAGAGGCCATCATGAGAATGTTAGTATTGATTTGGGCAGAGACTTTGGCAAAAACATTGGACTTAAAATGATCTGAGCTATCTTACCTACATTTGGTTTGAATCAGAACCAGATGTATTCAAATCGTTATTCTCCATTTTTCAGTTTTCGTGCGTCTCTCCACTTTCCCCTTTCCTGTTTCCCTTTGCCTTTCTTTTGTTTGTTTTGTAAAGTGAACTTTTTCTTGACTTGGTGTATATTGTCTTTCCCAGCTTCCTCCAGTTTTAGCTAAAGCACAGCTCTGATTCTTCCAGTCAATTCGAATTCCTCGGTATTTTCAGACTGGCTCTTATTTATTTACTGTCTTCTATGGCACTGCAACACTGGAGACTGGGCCATAATTTTACATTTCTAAAGTTCTCTTGTTCTTCGCTATTTGGTGATAGACCCCCATTTCCTGGCGGCAAGAAAAAGAGTCAGCTCAGGGTAGTGAGAAACATCTGGGAGTGGAGGGGAAAACAACAACAAAATGAAAACAAGAATGTTGTCTGCAGCCAGCTCCCACCAGCAACCCTCTCTCTCTGTGCAGTCTACAAAGAGCTTTCTCAGATGGCAGTGGTGAGCAGGCAGGGACCTCTCTCAAAGCCACCAAGACTGTTGATGTAGATTTTATTTTCTTCTGAAAACTACCTGAAGAATAGCCTTGTGAAGCATCTTTCAAGAGTCACCCCAAACTATGGGCAAGCTCGGGTGGTAACGGAGCTGTGGCACCCTGGTGTCTTCTTTCCTTGCTTGTCCCATAAGGAGGAAAGAGAAAGAGAAAGGAGTGAGACAGCCAAGTGCTTCTGAAAATGTCGTGTTTAAACCACCACCAGCAGCAGCACCCTGAAACTTAGGAGAAATGCAGAATCTCTGGCCTGCTAACTC
>SJYW01017284.1:663320-678112 GCA_006410735.1 Raphicerus campestris
CCAGCCCACCCCACCCCACCCCATGTCCTCTGCCTGCCTTTTGTCTGTGGAAAAACTTTAACCAAAGAATAAGTTTCATCAGAGAAGTGAGAAAATGCAGAAACAAAGGAAAGCACTCAAATAGGAGAAAACAACAACAGTTTGGGCAGTAGGCAAAGTCAGGGATCGTTAGTTCCTCCCCAAGGGCTAGAGATAATATTTTGAGCCATGTCCTGTGAGCTGTCTTGTAGATACTGAAACCCCCACCCAGGTGGAGAGGTTAACTACGTGATGGAGGAGTCGCCCCACTCCCCGCCAGCTGCTAGCATGCAAAATAAAACAAACTTTCCTTTCCACCAACCTGACTCTTCTGGCTTTGGAGCAGCAAGCAGCCAGACCCGACCTTCAGTTACATGTCTAAGGGGGATTTGTAACTCTCTTATATATTTTCCAAAGAGGGTGAGGCCACCAAGCTGTTGCTTTGGTAAGTTCTTTGAAACAAGCAAAGAGACATAAATGTTGGGTCTAATTTTTTAAGGAAGTACTTGGATGTAAACATCTCAGTTCAAGTCTTAGATGCTGAGGAAGCTAATGGGACCAAGAAATGCTGTTCTACTTTCATGATGCCACGTATATCCAACTGCCCACCCTGGGAGCTGGCATTCTAGCCACTGTGTCTAGAATCTGCTCCATCTGTCAGTGATGAACCCTCCCTTCAAAGGAGGATCTGAACACCTGTCACTTGATTCCCTCTGAGATTTTGTGACTGATAATGTCCTCTGACCGGCAGCTTCATCATCACTCAGGGAGTTGTTGGAAATGCACCACTTCTAGCTGGATGCCCATCTACTGAACTGGAACCTGCAATTTGGTGAGATCTTCCCTAATTCTTGGGTAAATTAATGTTAGAGAAACACTGATCTAGGTGAATATGTCTCAGCCTTGGCTGCACGTTAGATTTCATTGTTGTTCAGTTGCTAAGTCGTGTCTGACTCTTTTGCAACTTGGACTGTAGCCAGGCTCATGGAATTTTCCAGGCAGGAATACTGGAGTGGGTTGGTATTTCCTTCTCCAGGGTATTTTCCCAACTCAGAGACTGAACCTGAGTCTCCTGCCTTGGCAGGTGGACTTTTTACCACTGACCACCCGGGAAGCCCTAGGGTTCACCGCATGAGTGTATGCTCAGCCACACCTGACTATTTTCGACATCAGGGCTGCAACCCACCAGGCTCCTCTCTCCATGGAATTTTCCAGGCAAGAACACTGGACTGGATTGCCACTTCCTCCTTCAGGGGATCTTCCCCATCCAGGGATCAAACCCAAGTCTCTTGTGTCTCCTGCACTGGCAGGTGGCTTCTTTACTGCTGGCACCCCCTGGGAAGCCAGGAATTCTTTGGGGTTTTAAATACCTAATATTTTAATATAATTGGCTTTAGAGTGGGATTGACCCCCGTCATCCGTATGTGTTTAAAACTTCTAGATGATACTTTGAGATACTATTTGGGGGGTGCAAAAGGAGACCCAGATGAAGGCCAGGAAAAATAAAACAATACAAGGTTTAGAAATATTTGGCATTTGAAGTGAAGTAGAGTTCAAGTGTAAGAAGAGTAAGAAAAAGAAGTGATGGCAGACAAAGAAAGTGGAGGCAAGTGAAATCCAAATTGTGGTAATGGCAGAGGACCTTTGGGCAAATGCTAGACCCCACATTCAGTGTTATCTGTGCTACTGTGATATTAACCCTTCTGTCATCTGCGAACTGTAGTAAAGGCTACAGGTGGTTGGCTTGGTTTTTGGCAAATAAGGAATAAGAGCAGCGCCCAATGCCTGAGTTTATATAGAAACTATGCATTAAGACTGGTGTGATGATGTAGGTTACAGATCAGGGTGCCTGATTAGATTTTTAATTTCAGATAAAGAATGAAAACCTTTTTAGTATAAGTGTACACCATGGAATATTTGAAATATCTGAAATTTAAATTTATCTGCGTGCCCTGTATTTTTATTTGCTCAAGCCAGCAACCTTATCATGAACTTGAAATTCATTCAAGAGAAGTAGGAGCTGAGGGCCAGAGGCCATCATGAGAATGTTAGTATTGATTTGGGCAGAGACT
Organism: Raphicerus campestris; assembly: GCA_006410735.1. NCBI lineage: Eukaryota > Metazoa > Chordata > Mammalia > Artiodactyla > Bovidae > Raphicerus > Raphicerus campestris. The sequence goes on from SJYW01017284.1 coordinate 665,411, forward strand.
TTGGCAAAAACATTGGACTTAAAATGATCTGAGCTATCTTACCTACATTTGGTTTGAATCAGAACCAGATGTATTCAAATCGTTATTCTCCATTTTTCAGTTTTCGTGCGTCTCTCCACTTTCCCCTTTCCTGTTTCCCTTTGCCTTTCTTTTGTTTGTTTTGTAAAGTGAACTTTTTCTTGACTTGGTGTATATTGTCTTTCCCAGCTTCCTCCAGTTTTAGCTAAAGCACAGCTCTGATTCTTCCAGTCAATTCGAATTCCTCGGTATTTTCAGACTGGCTCTTATTTATTTACTGTCTTCTATGGCACTGCAACACTGGAGACTGGGCCATAATTTTACATTTCTAAAGTTCTCTTGTTCTTCGCTATTTGGTGATAGACCCCCATTTCCTGGCGGCAAGAAAAAGAGTCAGCTCAGGGTAGTGAGAAACATCTGGGAGTGGAGGGGAAAACAACAACAAAATGAAAACAAGAATGTTGTCTGCAGCCAGCTCCCACCAGCAACCCTCTCTCTCTGTGCAGTCTACAGAGAGCTTTCTCAGATGGCAGTGGTGAGCAGGCAGGGACCTCTCTCAAAGCCACCAAGACTGTTGATGTAGATTTTATTTTCTTCTGAAAACTACCTGAAGAATAGCCTTGTGAAGCATCTTTCAAGAGTCACCCCAAACTATGGGCAAGCTCGGGTGGTAACGGAGCTGTGGCACCCTGGTGTCTTCTTTCCTTGCTTGTCCCATAAGGAGGAAAGAGAAAGAGAAAGGAGTGAGACAGCCAAGTGCTTCTGAAAATGTCGTGTTTAAACCACCACCAGCAGCAGCACCCTGAAACTTAGGAGAAATGCAGAATCTCTGGCCTGCTAACTCGGAAACTCTGAGTGCGTCCAGCAATGTGTTTTTAACAAGTCCTCCAGGTGATTCCAACATATGCTAAAGATTGAGAACCGCTAAGACAGACAGTTTTACCTCTTCACCCTCAATAAGAAAACCTCATCTCTGTTGCCAAGTGCCACTGACTTCGTCTTGGAGATGAGGATTGCCCAGATGTGCAGGGCTGGGCTATGGAGGTGAAGGCGGAGGCTTCCTTTTGCCTAGGGAAGCTTCTTCTCTAGTTGAGTAATAATAATAATAAGTGGGCAGGTAAGGACAGAAGAAAGAGTGCAGCCTTATCTTCTGGGATCGGGATTTGATTGATCCAGGATGGGTCCCCACTGTTGCAATGTTCTCGAGTGTAGCCAGGATGAGGGTCCCTGCTTGAGAGCAGAGGCGGGGAGGCAGCAGACAAACCAGCTAGCCTTGTAACTTGGCCCCAACACTGCCGAGAATGTCCTCACCCAGAGTGAACCTGGCTTGTCTCCGCACAGCAGGAATCAGGCAGCTGAGTTCAGGATCACTGACGATTCAAATAAGTGCTGTGCGTGAGTATGTGTGTCTGTGCGTGCACCATTAAGGACAAACACGAATTAAACCTAAGAGGCCTAATTCACCCTGGTGAAAATAAGGCGGCCGGGGGGACTTTTCTCCCCTTGTCAGAACATTTACCGTAGGAAATGACAGAATATTTACTTTAGAAATGAAGTAAGTCTTTGCTAGCTTTAGGGCCAGGAAAGGCTTCTTTGAGGGCCCAAAAGCAAAATCTCTGATGGTAGAAACTCAAGGAGACCTCTTGGTCTCTGGGGAAGGGCAGGAGCCAAAGTCCCTTCAAGGTGCAAAACAGAGTCCTATTTTCTGGGCGATTAGCAACACACAGGCGCTTCCCTGGTGGCTCAGTGGTAAAGAGTCCACCTGCCAATGTAGGAGATGCAAGAGTCCCAGGTTCAATCCCTGGGTTGGGAAGGTCTCCTAGACAGGGAAACAGCAACCCAGTCCAGTGTTCTTGCCTGGGAAATCCCACGGACGGAGGAGCCTGGCGGGCTACAGTCCAAGGGGCTGCAAAGAATCGAACACGACTGAACGCACACATTCACAGCAACACACAGGCGGTCACCCCAGTCCCCAGGTAAAGTTAGGGTGGACTGTGTGTGAGCAGTAGTCCTGTCAAGTCCTCCACCCTGAGGGCTCGTTATTGTTTATCTTGAAAACGTGTTTCGCCATTGTGTCACTAGGCTGAGTGAATGGCCAGCACCAGGGCTTCCTGCCTCCCTGTCTCTCACTCAGCAGGTGGCCTGTGATGTGCTTCACGCCCTGGTTTAATGCTTACCTGTTAATAACTGACTTTGTAGGGAGGATTTCTGGACTGGGAGAAGACTTTAAAAAAATTATTTCCCTAGCAGTGCTTGAGAGTGTGTGTGTGTGTGTGTGTGTGTGTGTGTGTGTGTGTGTGTGTGTGTGTGTGTGTGTGTGTGTGTGTGTGTGTGNATCCAACTTCATTCCTTTCCTCTCTATTTTTGTAACAGAAATGAGGAAGGACCTGAAGAGTTAAAAGACTTGCCCAGTATAAAGCTGTTGGTTGGCCACAGAGCTGAGACACTTGGCCAAAACTCTGCAGATTCTTTTTTTCAATTTTGTCCTGTTAACATTGCCATGGGAAAGCTAATGGATATAAAGTCCCCTTACAAAATACATGGATTTTCTCACATTTATGTGTCCGGGAAAATTTCAGAGCTGGAACTCAGCTCTTCTCTGGTCCCCTATCTTACTTCTTCAAATGCTCAATTCAGGGTAAGGTTTGCTGTAGAATCTGTTCAGCTGATGGATTTCCAATTCGAAAAGTTTCTGCTGCTTCGTCCCTGTCCTAGCAAATGGAGGGGTCTTTGTTGGAATGAAATTGGAGTCCTGGCTGGTTAGAGGCATGTATTCTCTTCACTTGTGTTTTAGAGTGCAGACTTATGTTTTCCCTGGTCTCTAGACTAAAGTATGGGACCCTTTGCTGTTCAATAGCTTCTCTTTTTAGGGAGGAAGCTCTTTGTATTTTTGCTTGTCTTATTAAAGATTTTTTTTTTTTTTGATCTGGATCATTTTAAAAGTCCTTATTGAATTTGTTACGATATTGCTTCTGTTTTATGTTTTTTGGTGTTTGGGCCACAAGGCGTGTGGGATCTTAGGTTCCCAACCAGGGATCGAACCTGCACTCCCTGTACTGGAAAGCAAAATCTTGACCTGGACCACCAGGGAAGTCTGGAAGCTCTTTGCTTTAATGTCTCCTCATCCTTGGGAATTGATTCCTTTATCTGTATGTTCATTCTTTACCTTAGGAGGCTGTGTTTGACTTTGTTGACCTGAGTCGCAGTTTTCTTCCACTGAGAAGATTTCTGTGACCTGTTGGCAATGTTTGTGCTTGTCTCCATTGTTTCCTGAACATACCTTAAAACAGCCTNGGAGGGAGGGGTCCTCCTGGGATTGTGCTGTAACTATAGGGTGGGGACAGACACAGGGCAGGGGACTGAAGGGGGAAGGCTTACAGAGAGGCAGTGATAAAAGGAGGGAATTGGGAAATGATCTTCCTTTTGGGAGCAGTCCTGTTTCTTCTGGAGCCCAAGACCTGTGGTTCCACTCATTTATGATAGTGTTTCCAGTAGTCCAAGACCACGACAGCTGACCACCACAATATCTGAGCTGCTGAGAATGAGGACTGGAGTTTGCCCTCTACCAAAGACAGTTCGGTCAGGACAGTGGCCCCTGGAGCTCTTTCTGTTGTACCCCGTAGAGTTACAGGAAGATTACTGGACTTCGTGGGTACTCTATTTTTTGCTTTTCTTTTCTACTTTCACTATTGCTACCATAGTTTTAGTGACTCCTTGATCAGTGGACAGAGAGAACACCAGACTCCAGAACTCCCAGACTCTCTCTCCACCCTTCCACCCACAACTCCACAAAAAGCCCCATTGTGTTTCCTGACCTCTGGGGCCGTGAATGGCGCCTTTATTCCAGCCCCATTTCTGAAATTGCGGCAAGTTTCCTTAAGCCCAATGTTTTTGACGTCATTTACACAATTAGAAAACAGAAGAGCTAGGAGGAATTTATGAAATGGTTTGATCCAACTTCATTCCTTTCCTCTCTATTTTTGTAACAGAAATGAGGAAGGACCTGAAGAGTTAAAAGACTTGCCCAGTATAAAGCTGTTGGTTGGCCACAGAGCTGAGACACTTGGCCAAAACTCTGCAGATTCTTTTTTTCAATTTTGTCCTGTTAACATTGCCATGGGAAAGCTAATGGATATAAAGTCCCCTTACAAAATACATGGATTTTCTCACATTTATGTGTCCGGGAAAATTTCAGAGCTGGAACTCAGCTCTTCTCTGGTCCCCTATCTTACTTCTTCAAATGCTCAATTCAGGGTAAGGTTTGCTGTAGAATCTGTTCAGCTGATGGATTTCCAATTCGAAAAGTTTCTGCTGCTTCGTCCCTGTCCTAGCAAATGGAGGGGTCTTTGTTGGAATGAAATTGGAGTCCTGGCTGGTTAGAGGCATGTATTCTCTTCACTTGTGTTTTAGAGTGCAGACTTATGTTTTCCCTGGTCTCTAGACTAAAGTATGGGACCCTTTGCTGTTCAATAGCTTCTCTTTTTAGGGAGGAAGCTCTTTGTATTTTTGCTTGTCTTATTAAAGATTTTTTTTTTTTTTGATCTGGATCATTTTAAAAGTCCTTATTGAATTTGTTACGATATTGCTTCTGTTTTATGTTTTTTGGTGTTTGGGCCACAAGGCGTGTGGGATCTTAGGTTCCCAACCAGGGATCGAACCTGCACTCCCTGTACTGGAAAGCAAAATCTTGACCTGGACCACCAGGGAAGTCTGGAAGCTCTTTGCTTTAATGTCTCCTCATCCTTGGGAATTGATTCCTTTATCTGTATGTTCATTCTTTACCTTAGGAGGCTGTGTTTGACTTTGTTGACCTGAGTCGCAGTTTTCTTCCACTGAGAAGATTTCTGTGACCTGTTGGCAATGTTTGTGCTTGTCTCCATTGTTTCCTGAACATACCTTAAAACAGCCTTGACACAGTGCCCTGGAATTGTTAGCTAGACTATGAAAAAGTGAAATGGAAAATTTTACTCTTACATGCATTATTCCAAGTGAAAGACATCAGACTAACAAGGAAAGATACTATATGATTCCATTTATATGATATTCTGGAAAAGGCAGAACTATAGGTATAGAAACTAGATCAATAGTTGCTTGTGAGTAGAAAAGGCTGGATTACAAAGGGGCATGGGGTCATGTTTGCTGTGATGAAGCTGCCCTATATCTTCATTGGTGGTAATTACAGGATCGTATGTATTTGTTAATACTCATACAACTGTATGCCAGAAAGGTAAATTTTATTGTATGTAATTTACACCTTAATAAATGTGACTACAGAGAAATAAACAAAGACAAAAAGAGACCAGGTCTTCAAAAAAATAAGTTCCAAACCAACCAAAATTGCCAACTCTCTTAACTGAACTAAAATGAAGATAGCCTTCTTTTGTTCTGGGAGTCCAGTTTTTATGCTTAGAAATAAACCTCACTTAGTCTTGAAATTAAGTTTAACATGGAGGTTTCCTCCAAGATAAATATGCAGATGGTCCCTCAGGAGCCAGCTCTATCACCCTGGCTTAGAAGGGCCCTGCAAGGAGCTGCCTCTCTTCTTCCAGAAGGGTGACCCGAAGTCCAATTTATCTTGTCCAAATGGGGATACCAAACACAGCATGGGTGGCCTCAGAAAGAAGGGGTTTGCATCTGCTGAGCGGGGTGTGCTGCGGCGAATCTCCAGGTGCTATGTCTGTGCAGTTGGATGGAGGACCAGCTGGAAGCTGAGAATGATACGTCATCAGGGCCATACATGGCAGGCCACTGCTCAATGCTCCAGACCCAACAGACGTAGAGACAGAGTGAAAACCAAGGGAATCAGGAGCACCTGACGTCAAGTCAGAGTAGACACGGCAGGGATCAGGTGGAGATGCCGCAGNGCAAAATCTTGACCTGGACCACCAGGGAAGTCTGGAAGCTCTTTGCTTTAATGTCTCCTCATCCTTGGGAATTGATTCCTTTATCTGTATGTTCATTCTTTACCTTAGGAGGCTGTGTTTGACTTTGTTGACCTGAGTCGCAGTTTTCTTCCACTGAGAAGATTTCTGTGACCTGTTGGCAATGTTTGTGCTTGTCTCCATTGTTTCCTGAACATACCTTAGAACAGCCTTGACACAGTGCCCTGGAATTGTTAGCTAGACTATGAAAAAGTGAAATGGAAAATTTTACTCTTACATGCATTATTCCAAGTGAAAGACATCAGACTAAGAAGGAAAGATACTATATGATTCCATTTATATGATATTCTGGAAAAGGCAGAACTATAGGTATAGAAACTAGATCAATAGTTGCTTGTGAGTAGTATAAGGCTGGATTACAAAGGGGCATGGGGTCATGTTTGCTGTGATGAAGCTGCCCTATATCTTGATTGGGTGGTAATTACAGGATCATATGTATTTGTTAATACTCATACAACTGTATGCCAGAAAGGTAAATTTTATTGTATGTAATTTACACCTTAATAAATGTGACTGCAGAGAAATAAACAAAGACAAAAAGAGACCAGGTCTTCAAAAAAATAAGTTCCAAACCAACCAAAATTGCCAACTCTCTTAACTGAACTAAAATGAAGATAGCCTTCTTTTGTTCTGGGAGTCCAGTTTTTATGCTTAGAAATAAACCTCACTTAGTCTTGAAATTAAGTTTAACATGGAGGTTTCCTCCAAGATAAATATGCAGATGGTCCCTCTGGAGCCAGCTCTATCACCCTGGCTTAGAAGGGCCCTGCAAGGAGCTGCCTCTCTTCTTCCAGAAGGGTGACCTGAAGTCCAATTTATCTTGTCCAAATGGGGATACCAAACACAGCATGGGTGGCCTCAGAAAGAAGGGGTTTGCATCTGCTGAGCAGGCTGTGCTGCGGCGAATCTCCAGGTGCTATGTCTGTGCAGTTGGATGGAGGATCAGCTGGAAGCTGAGAATGATACGTCATCAGGGCCATACATGGCAGGCCACTGCTCGATGCTCCAGACCCAACAGACGCAGAGACAGAGTGAAAACCAAGGGAATCAGGAGCACCTGACGTCAAGTCAGAGTAGACACAGCAGGGATCAGGTGGAGATGCCGCGGAGTAAGTCCCGGAGCGAGCCTGTGATTAGACCAGTTGAAGGATGTGCTTTTCTGCCTGTGTTGGTCAAGATGGACTCACGGGTGAGGCCAGATGCATCCAAGAACTGAGGAACTCCTGATAGAAGCTAGGAGAGTCAAGCCCTCTCAGTTGCCTCCCACCCCACCTCAGGAGGCCAGTTTCTCCAGATGCTGACTGCAGTGGTGAGGCTGTGAGGAGACTGGGTTTTTCAGGAACCTAACAGAAGTTTAATGCTCGTTTAGTCCCCTTAATGGCCGTCTGGACTTCTTTCTCTCCCAGCGGCCAGTGCTGAAGCGCTGCTGCAGGCTGTTCTGGGCTGCATGTCTTTGGGAGGCTGAGAAAGCTCTGAGGACTGAATCCCCTCCCTTCAAAGGGATCAACCACAGGGCCTGCAGGCCGTCTGGCCAGCACGGTTGAGGTGTTTGCTCCAAGTGGCGTCCAGCCCCGCTGGCCTTGTTGTCATCCTCAAGTTGTCTTGGCTGCATCTGTCTGCTCGGCAAGGTTTTTCCCAGCTGTGTCCAGGCCTGTGTTTGCTTTGGGCCTGTGGTTAAAATTACGCTGCTTGCAATTATCTGGGAGAAAAACTCTGTCCCAGTGCTGTACTGGCCAGTGTTTAACAACTGGCTCTCTGGGGGCAAAGGCCTTGATTTGTAGCATTTGCTGAATATCCTGGTATAAATACTCCCACCATGACTGATTTCAAGCTACCAGCCTAAGGTCAGGAGCCGAGAGCTAAGATCCACCACACAGATCCCATTGCTGCCAATAACCTCAAGAAAGAAGAGACTGGAAAGTGCCCTTAAAGAATCAGAGGGATGAGTTTTGAGTATTTATTACTTTTGTTTCTATTATTATGTATTATTTAGTTTTTAGAATTAGATTTTACATAATGGTTGAAATCTAAAAAGAAATGATACAAGTAAACTTACAAAACATAAAGAGACTCACAGAGGAGTTCTGATTATGAACAAATGGGGCCACGAATCTCCCGAACGACCTCTGACCCTTGATCTCTTTTGGGAGTTCTTTACTGTCAAGATCAAAGCCAGGTGTATCCCAAGGGATGTTGGCAGCTCTGTAGCTTCTCTCTGGGTCATTGAATGTTAATGATGCAGCTGGCTTTTATAGAGCTTTGCTAAAGGATCAAGCCAATGTTTGACTCCCTCTGGGTTGTTGTGATTTTGGTTATTTTTGTTACTCCCATGCCTCTCAATGATGCCATGTATCTCAACTCTTTCAGCCCCTTCACTCTATAGGAGAAAAGAGATCTCCTGCTGAGGTTTTCACAGATGCTTCGTACAGTCTGTTTGGAATTTTTTTGTTTCATTTTGTGGGTAATGCATTGAGTGTTCTTTCTTATATTTGTACTTTCCTATTTTCCTTTCCAACCCTTACCCCCATATGCCCCCCCCAAATAATTTCTTTTCTACTTTTATGAAACATGCATGATCAATTCTATAGCTGACAACACCTAAAAGGGTGCTTCCAAGAAGTTCCAGCTTTAAGAAAAAAAAAATTATCCCCTCTCCATCTGTCTTTCTGGGCTTCCCAGGTGGCTCAGTGGTAAAGAATCCCCATGCCAATGCAGGAGGCACAAGAGATGTGTGCAGTCCCTGGGTTGGGAAGATCCCCTGGAGAGGGAAGTGGCAACCCACTCCAGTATTCTTGCCTGGACAATTCCATGGACAGAGGAGTCAAGCAGGCCACTGTCCATGGAGTTGCAAAGAGTCAGACATGACTGACACACACACACACAGCACACACACAGACACACACACAGCACACCCACAGACACACAGACACACACAGCACTTGCTGTCCCCAAGGATGCTGAGGCCTCCTGAAACAAACGGGACTCAGTTTGATCTGTGTAGTTAACTTCACCAAGCGATTTGGGTCACGCTGAGCATGAGCAACGAACGTTTGCAAACAATCATGTATGCCAATGTTTCTGCAGAGTCTCTTGTGTTAGTTTATGAGGTTTTTGGAATTCCTATACCCTATTAAAAGAAATCGCTCTGAAAAAATGAAGTTACCTTTAGCAATTCTGACTTCAGCCAGGAATCGTTAAGGGCTTGAAAACACTAGAAATATTTCAGGGCTTGGAGATGGGACAGAACAGGGCTATGAAAGAACAAGGGCGTTGGAAGATGAACTTCAGTCATTCATATTCCACTCCAGGCTGGCCAGTGGTCCTCACAGGTCAGTCTAGTGGCGTCAACAGCATCAACACCACTCGAGATTTTCACCCCAAGTGCAGAACCTCAAGCAGCTCCAGAGGTGTTTAATCTCTGGGAATGGGGTCCAGAAATCTGTGTGTCAGCAAGCCCCCCCAGGGAATCCTGACACACAGGCAAGTTTGAGAAGCTCTAAACCACTGATTGGACATCTTCCCTGTGGCTCAGTGGTAAGGAATCCGCCTGCAGGGCAGGAACTGTAGGAGAGGCAGGTTCAGTCCTTGAATGGGGAAGAGTCCTTGGAGAAGGCGTGGCAACCCACTCCAGTATTCTTTCCCGGAGAATCCTATGAACAGCGGAGGGTGGTGGACTACAGTCTATAGGGTCGCAAAGAGCTGGACACGACTCAAGCAACTTAGCACACTTGCACTGATTCAGACCCACTTTTCTTCAACTTTTCTGCATAAGTATCAGGAATTTGGATTTTATAAAATATTAGAAGTCCTCTGGCATAAGGATGATTTAATGAGTGTGTACCTATTCCTCAACATCCTTACATGTTTGTGCTGAAAGCTTAGATTGTGAAGTAAGGCCAGCTCTCTCTCTCTGTGCTGCAGTGTTCCCCTTCCTTGTGATTCTTAAAACAGAGTAAGTTTTGAGACTTACTTGTGAATGATAACTTGTGATAAATCTTGTGAATGATAACTGTGACAAAAAAGGTGGATGCTCAGCTGTGTCCAGCTCTTTGCAACCCCATGGACTGTAGCCTGCCAGGTTCCTCTGTCCATGGAATTTTCCAGGCAAGAATACTGGAGTGGTAGCCATTCCTTCTCCAGAGGATCTTCCTGGCCCAGGGATAGAACCTTCATCTCTTGCGTCTCCTGCATTGATAAGCAGGTTTTTTATCACTGGAGCTAGGAGATAATTGTCCATAATCCTCTTTGATCCAGAAATCAGCCATGATTCAAAAAGAATCATGTGGACTCTCAAACCCATCACTGGTTTGCACCCATAACTGAACACCTGTCTGAGTAGGAACATAGAATGTGAAGAAAAACATACAGTGGGCTAAAAAGAGGAACAACTATTGAATACCTAAGAATTATTTTAGCTTTTTTGCTGCTAAGGTAACAGAAGAGTGATTTCCCCCACCCCCACGTCACTTCGTCTATCCTGTTTAATGTGTTTTGGAACCAAGCAAAAGCAAACTGCACTTCTGAAAAACTCTTAGAGTAAAAGAAAATTACTGGAGTAGATGTCAGAACACTTGAACCCTTGTTCTGTTTTGTCCTGGTAACTCACTAGCTGTGTGACCTTGGAGAAGCAGACCGCTTCCTGAGCCTCTGTGCTCTCCACTATAAATCGGGGTCACAGTCCACCCCATCTCTATATTGCAGGTTGTTGGGAAGATAAAATAAGAATGTGTACAAGTCATAGAAATATGAAGTATTGGGTTGGACAAAAAATTTGTTTGGGGTTTTCTGTAACATCATCTTATAGCAAAATCCAAACAAAATTTTTGGCCAACCTAGTACACAGGCAATATGGTATCCTGGGGCCATGTGCCAGAATGCCTCTCTGTACTTCCACCCTTTCTGCTTCCTTTTTGTAAAAATAAAATAGGCTGAGAGTCAGGGAAAAATCCCAGAGGGCACATTGTTTCTGAGCTTTACAGGGGAGCCAGTGGCAACAGAAGCTAAGGAACCCACATAGAACTGGCTGGCTTCTTCTGGAGGCCTAGACTGAAGTCTATAGGTTTTACTGCTACCCAGGGGGGCTCATCCATGAGGGCCTTGGAGAAGGATGCACCTACTTATCTGGGACTTGTGAGCCTTAGAGGGATTCTCTGAACTTGTGACCCTTGTAAGCCTAGAAAAGAAGCATCAGTGGGCTGGGCTGCTACTGGACCTCATGTGTGAAAGGATTAGCAAGTGCACTTGGATAGGTCAGCACTGCACTTCTCATTAATAAGCAATTTGGAGGGTTCCCTAACTCTATACCCAGCTGTAATATCATATGCCACGACTGGAAACAGCATCCATTTTCAGAGTTCCAAAGTCTCAGAGAGTATATCTAGAGAATAAAACTTTCTGAACCTTGAAGAAAGTATTCAAGGACACAGTTTAACAAATTAGAATTGATTCACAACATGGATCTCAAGATAGGAATGTGCAAAGTACAGAAAGACAAGACCAGTAATGGCTCTTGCTTTTCCGTATTTTTAATCACACAGGAAAAGGAAAACAGCGTAATAGAGAGCAAACATAAACTAGTCTGGACACAAACCATACATTAGTTATTAAAATAAATATAAATCAGCTGAATTCTTTCAGAGCAGATGATCAGATTGAACTGATGATAAAATATGCATCATAAAGAGTTTATCAAATATATACCAGGGAATAAAATAAAAATGAAGCAAAGTTGAGACTATTAACACCAGATAAAATGACATACAAAAGCAAAACATTCAACAGGTAAAAGAAGAATAAATAATGGTGAAAGTTTCATTCAACAAAGAAAATATAATAGTTGCAAAATTGTCTGTATTAAATATCTGCCATATATAAATCAAAAAATAAAATGAAAACAAAAGCACATTATAAGTTTAAGGAAACTTTGGAAAAATACTAATACAGCTGTTGATAACTGATAAGTAGCTTTCTGAATTCCAAATAGCAAATAAACAATTTACTGAAGAATAGAATCATTAAACTCAGCTAACTAGAAACATGCTACCAAATGGATAAGGCCTTTCTCTTTGTAAACTAAAAACAGAAAGTATACATTCTTCCCTGTTTTGATGGAACAACTAATAGAATTGATCATGTACTTGAGTGAAGTCACTCAGTCGTGTCTGACTCTTTGCAACCCCGTGGACTGTAGCCTACCAGACATCTCCATCCATGGGATTTTCCAGGCAAGAATACTGGAGTGGGTTACCATTTTCTTCTCCAGGGGATCTTCCTGACCCAGGGATCGAACCTAGGTCTCCCGCATTGGAGGCAGACGCTTTAACCTCTGAGCCATCAGGGAATAGTATTGATCATGTACTTAGCCACATTGAAAATCTTATTAAAATAATCCAAGGAGAGATTTTTATAGACTACATTCTCTGATTAGACTCAGTTAAGCTACAAATCAGCAATAAAAAGGCCAGAGAAGGCATTAACTACAAGAAAGCTCAAAGTATTCTTCTAAATAATTATTATATCCATGAGAAAATTCAGCTAAATTCACACAGTATTTAAAAATACTAGGGAGAGAGTAAAATAAAAAGAACACTTTGTACAAAAAATTATTGGATGTAGCTAAGAATATATTATGCAAAAATATGTCTTTATTGTTTTATTATTTATAAAAGACTATAAAAAGTGAACTTCAGTTTTCAAATGAAGATATTAGGACAAATATGATAAACCAAAAAAAAAAAAAAAA